>LSSN01001146.1:0-66956 GCA_001970855.1 Smittium culicis | reverse complement strand
ATTTTATTTTATTTTATTTTATTTTATTTTATTTTATTTTATTAGTAGGCGTGTCGCTTTCCTCAGATGTATATCGATAGGCTTTTTGATAATAAAGTTTATCATATGTGAAAGTTTTATAACCGTTGTAGTATTTTTTGAACTATTTATTATCATTACAGTTATATATTCGCATAAAATGTATATATGTTTATATATGAAATAAGAATACCATCATGATTCCAATAATATTAATACATGCATTATCGTTAAAAAACTAGTATCTGATACTATCTGATTGTTTATCCAAAAAAAAAAATAGGAAAATGAAATAAATACTATTGATTATATATATTCTAAAATTGAAGATATATTTTTACAAAGAATACATACAATAAGCGAACATTATTTATTCTAATTTAGACGCATATAAATCGCTAGAAAAAAATTTTTATTTAAAGGTGTTTTCCTTCTATCCTTGTCTTAAGATACTTTTTGTTTAGATATAGCTGAAATAATATTAACCTTATCTAAAATTAAATCAGTTCCGTTTGTATCTCTTAGAATAATCTATGAGCATTTTATTTGGAAAAAATAAACAATTCATTCATATTCATATTTTAATTATTTACTAAGGGTTAAAATTTAGCAGTTTCTTAAAAAAATCTTACCATTAAACATTTAATAGAATATTTTTTCAATGACAGTTATTGTTATTATTTATGTTATTATTAAAATTATAATTATTAGCCCAGTTAGTACAGTAAAGCCCCTAATATTGCAACACCTTGAGATGGAAACCTCTAAAATGGAAACTTTATGATTTGTAAATATAAGAAATATGATTTATTGTTTGAAGTATACCTCATTTTTATTAAAGCAATAATGCAGTCTAATTAAATTAAATTAATAAGCTTCCATAAATTTTATTTGTGAATTGGCTATTCCTATTTCAAATAATCTTACCACTTGTCAATTGCACTTTGAGAAGGCAACTCTCAGCTACTTTTAAAACTGACTGTAGATGAGACGAAATAAAATCTCTAACATGGAAACTAAACGTTTAAATTAACGAATCAAGTTTTACTTTTTTTTAAAAAAAAAAAAAGCTGATTAAAATGTTATATTAAGAAAACTAAAGCTTAATTTTTTTTTTGCTAATATTTAACTTAGCGCCTTCCTAACTATTATTAGCATTAAAAGTCCTAAAAATGGTAAATCACCATTAGAGAGGAAATTTGGACCAAAATGGGGTAAAAATATCAGTTAATTTCTCGAAGGTCTTACTGCAATTATCGCAATTCTTAGTGTTAAAAATATATGGCATCATTATTTATAATACTTTTAGTGGAGATTAATTTTAAAAAAACCCCTTTATCGGAGCTTTAAAAATAATTTATGAGATTTCCGAAATGTCAAATTTGCTTTGGTAAATTTTCAATAAAAGTTTTATTAAATGGATACTCTTAGATTCTTAGTAGTCGATACCATTCAATAGGCATCTTTTTGTAAATGATAATAAACTCACACAGCATTTAATACTATCAGTTTTAATTGGTAACGATTTTTTTTGAAGCACCAATCTAGCAATTTACAATATATTATATTTCGGGGTTTTTTTGGATATTTTGAGATTTGAGCAAGAATCACTAAGAATAAGATATTCAAATTTTAAGCTACTCAAAATGAATTTAACCGTAGAGCGCTCTTAAAAAATACCTTCAAAGCCAAAAATGATAAGTTCAAAGCTTTGACTATGATATAGGAGCCGCCACAATATTTTTAAACAAGGGTACGTTTTTATTTCAATTCAAAGCTTCGTTATTTATTTAAAATCATTTCTTCACTTTTTAACAACTATGAAATATCTTTAAGTAGATATTCTTGCTATACGTATATATTAGGGAGAAAATTTCTACATAACGCCATAGTTTATTATTAAATATGTGAATCAAAATTAGGCTTCATCTTTACTAAAAAAATTTTTACGAAATGATTAAGGTGATTCATAAAATTCTCTTGATAAAGTCTTAGCTGTAAAATGAGTAAAAAGTAGAAAAACTAATCTCCGCCCCGATATTTACACTTTTTTACCATGTAAAAATTATCAGTCGTGATATGGTTTACGATAATTAAAATTCAATTAATTTACCCGAGCTTAATTAATAATTCATAGACTTCAGTGAAAAAAAAAATAATATGAATCATGAATAATAGTTTTAACACGTGTCATTTTCATATTAATATAATTTTGGAGCCATCTGATTATAAAAAAATTATACAAATAGAATAGGTATAATACACTAAAGCCACGTGTTTTAATTTATATATCGGGTATTAAATTCTTAAAATGCACGTTTCCGGCATTCCTCGTGTTGAAATTTGTTCATTCCTCTTTTCATATTTTTATTTTTCTAATTTTCGGGCTAATTTAAGATTTATCTCATTTTAGCATATATTGGCGATTATAAATTTTTTACAATGGCAAGATTATCAAAATTACAATTCTTGAAGTTTAAAATTTTAATGTGAACTTTAAACTATTAATTAACCTGCAAAATAGTGCAAAAAATGGCGTCTGAGGATACCGGAATCTAAAAAATAGCGAGATTTTTTAAGGAACAATAGACTTATATGCATTTATATGAACTCAACACTTTCAGGGCTGGTTGGATTTTTTTGATCTATCAAAAATATTCAACCGAATAAAAAATATATAAATTAATAAAATGTATTATTAAATATTTGCTGATAAAATATATATATACAGTAATAAATAAATAATATATGGCTTATCCAATTATACTGTTTAAATAAGTTTAAGAGTGTTGGACCTGGAAAGGGTTAAACAAATCGATGACATAAATATATTATATTACATTATATTTAAGTAAATTTTATCTTTATGAAATATTCCGGATACATAATTGCTAGTTTTTTTTCCTATTTATTTATTAAATAATTTTACATTTTTCAATAGTCTATTCGGATAGCTTTATTTATACGACTTTTGATTGATATACTTTCTTTAGTATTATTAGATTATTATTGTAATTTTAAAAAAATCAATCTATTTTTAATGGTATATTATACATACATTTAATATTAATTTATATTTTATAGTTATTTTATTATATTGTATGCTTAATCATCTTTTTTTTATTTAATAAATTTTTAAAATAAAGAATTGTATCTATGTTCTAGAATTGTTACTTGGATAGCTTGTTTTTGTAAATTTTAATCTTTAATCTGAGTGGTGGTTATGATATACTATAGTCGTAAAAATTAATTAAAACTCTGGGAAACATAATAAAATGAATTTTATTTATACTCAAGTATAAGACTCGTATAAAAAAAATCATGTAAACAATAAATATGAATAATTTTTGGTCTAAAAGAGGAAATATAAAACATTAGCCATGTGAAAATGTTATAAAATGGCGGTTGATGATTTTAACTTCGATTGGGGTAATTGAAAGTGTCATTTTTTGGTGGGTTTTTTATTAGTTTGAGAAAATTACAGGAAATATCAGCCATAATATCTGTATTTTTTAACTCTTTAATAAATTAAATAAAACGCCTATTATTTTATCAATTGAGAATTCAATGTTAAATATATAGAAAATATGATTTTAAATCTGTAATTTGTTTAATTGACATTTGTATTTGCTAAATACGTTTTTTTTTAATAATCACATAGTAAATGGAGACATAATAATTGTATCAAAAAAAGTTTAGAGAAAATTCTTCCTTTTTCCGAGTGTAACACGCTTTTTATCATACTAAACTATATATACTCATTCAGTAATAGATTGTAGGTACAAATTATTAGAGTAAAAATTCGTTTAATAGGAGTGACTTTTATTAGTATGTTTTTGTTTATTTATTGAAGTATATAACTAATAGAATATTAATGATAATAAAATAAGCCCAACAAATTTAAATAATCTCAGGTCCGAGTAAATTTGAAAACTTAGATTAAAAGTTATTTATGATTGAATTCATACAATAAAAATGAGAATCAGAAAAATCAACTCTTTCATATATAATAAATTCATATGGATTAAAAACCCCTACTAAGACTAAAATGTATTAGTTTATTTACTCCGTAAGTTTTTTTATTTTTAACTTTCAAAATATTTATGTATTGCGTTTTCTTTACAAAAAATTATAATAATAACCATAAGCTGTCACAAAACTCCTCTGAAATGGAAATTAACAAGATTCATCTGGATAACACTTCACGTGAATAAAAATAAAAACATGACTAGAATATTTACGTGGTGTTTTTATCGGCTCTCCATTATATTTCCTAAAGATTTTTGTTGGTATAAATGCAAATAAATATCACTACACGATATAGCCTTCGGAATAATAAGCCATGTTTTATACTAACCCGAGTTTATGGAAAAAAACAGGACTATATTAAATCCAATGATATTAAACAGCAGTTCTCTAGTTCTTATTTATTACGCCTTGCTTTTTTAGGCTAGTAATTTGGATTCTAGGACTATTTATCTTTTGTTGTATGCTTCTGACTGCTAGAGTATATGATTTTTTTTCTCGCCTTACATCTGTACAAACATAGTCGGCCGAATAAGCTAGTGCTCTATAGCAATAAAATAATATGAAAACTATTCTGTATTTTAAATCTCTTGACTTCAGGATTCGTATAACTTTCTTAATAAGCTTTAAAATTTCCTAAACGGAAATAAGTAAAGCTTTAAATAATAGCCATATATGAGATATAACACTTTTTTAGTTGAAACAAAGATTATCGCTTATAATGCTAGCGATTTCCAGAAAGCTCAGAAATTCTTTATTTAGCAGCTACCATATCATTTAAGGAATAAAAAAAAATGCAGCGCAATAACCTAATGGAGAGTATGAACGTTTTTTTGTTGTTGTTTTTTTTTTTTTTTAACCTATAGTAAAATTCGAAGTTTTGTAATGGATTGGACTTTTAGAGGGTATTATGAATAGTAGCGAATTATGGCGTTAATAAAAGCTAGTGAGAAAAAAGTCAAGCTATAATAAATTGCAGGAGCAGCCATCAAGATTTTCCTTGAGCTAAAAACTATTTAGCTTTTGTGCCAACCAACCAAAGCTTGGTAGCTTTATAAGAAATCCACCCCCGCTTTTATTTGTACTATACTTGATTGTTATATGATTCTACTTTGATGCATTTTAAGCCAACTATGATCTTGAAGCTCGGGGGAAACAATTAAATAAAAAAATATGCGAGATTTTGAATTAATTTTTTACCTAAATTTCTGAAGGAACTATTTCCCATCGATATAATTCAAGAAGTGTGATTTATGAAATGAAACATGATTAAAAGGGTAAACTTTGGATTAGCATTATGTAAATCTAGGCTCGAGTAATAGTGGCCAATAAATAAGTGAACTGGCCCTTTTTTACTTTTGAAATTTTAATTGATAGTAAGCCATATAAAATATTTGGACCTATCTAAACTAAGTTTAACATTTACTTACATTCAAGCTCGCGGGTAATGTTAACTGTGCGTTTTTTAAATATACTTTTATTTCAAAAATAGTATATAATGACAATAATAGCTTTTCCAAACCATGTCCGCTATTAACTTTTTTTTTAATTTTCCAAAAAGATTTTATAATTTTTAGCATTAATTATAACTTTATGGAACAAGTTAACTTTAACAAAAATACACTTTGAAAAAATTTTCTTTCTTTTGGATAAAAAATTTTACACAGTACATCTTAACCGCATTCTCAATTCTGCTTTATAAAAAAAACACCAAAACTCGATTTATATCGACTGAGTACGACTAATCTATCTGTATAGCCGCCTCTACTTTTAATCGAACGTCAAATACACTTGGATTAACATCAAAACATAGAAGCGCTAACATTAATAAAATAGCGGTAAAATTATTAAAATGGAAATGAAACCCCGCAGGGATATAGTGACAAAG
Source organism: Smittium culicis (assembly GCA_001970855.1). Classification (NCBI taxonomy): domain Eukaryota; kingdom Fungi; phylum Kickxellomycota; class Harpellomycetes; order Harpellales; family Legeriomycetaceae; genus Smittium; species Smittium culicis. The sequence continues at coordinate 61,024 of LSSN01001146.1, read as the reverse complement.
CCGGATTTTTCAGAGTTTACTAATAGGCCAATTCGGATTAGAGTGGTTAGATAAAATACTTCACCTCAAAAATAATTACGTATAACAAATTAATCTCTAAACAATAAACTGACATATGATTCTGATAGCATTCTAACTACCAATAACTTTTTTTATCAGCTTAGATATACATAAACATCTTTGTTTATAAATTACTTGATACAAACTCTTTTAATTAATTATCTACACTAAATCTTCATTTTTATTCATATTTTACTTATTATAGACACTTTGTAAGCATTAAATTCTATTATCCACATATTGTTAATAATAATAATAAATTAACTTGATATCTCTTTCTCTAAAACTTGCATTATTAAATAACTAAACATGTGTAGACTGTAAAATTATTGATAAATCAAACGTTCCATTATGTAAAAATTATATTATGGAATGCTTCCTGGGGTTAATTCGCCAATTTATACCTTATTAACACCGATTCAACAAAAAAAAAAAAAACTTCCTTGGAAAAAATTATATTTAGAGGCCATCTTGAGAAAATTTATAACTATAATGGCGAAAGATGTAAACAAAAGACTACAAAACTAGTAGTTGGTCGACGTTATTAAAAATAAAACACATTTGATTAGTTTAATTATAAATTTAAATGAAATAAATATACCTTTTGTTCCATATAATTTCAAAGAGATAATATTACTCAAGCCTAGATTTATTCTATTAGTGTATTGGTGATTCTTTATGAAGAGACCGCTTTTATATTTAAAGAGCAACAATGTATGAAATTTCATATTCATCATTACCCAATAAAAAAAATCTAATATTTTTTTAGCAAATAATACATTTAGATCAAAATAAATAAATAGAAATATCAGAACTTCTTTCTTCTTGAACCAATGCCCAGTGGGTATGGAACTGCTAGAGCGGTGGAGAGGGGTCGGTTGAAAAATCATTTTTTTAATGTTTTTTAACTTTTTAAATATTTTTTGATAGTTTTTTGTACACTTTAAAAATTTGTTTAATAAACTCTCTAAAAAAAAAAAAAAAATTAAACTTCTTTCAATACCTGCCAATAATATTTTAAAATAAAATATTTGAGCCAATAATTTTAAGCTACAACAAAGTGCTTACTTCGTTCATATTATCACGTATACTGATTATTCTCTTTGAATGCAGTTTTAAGTTTTGAGCTTCTAATTCTAGCCAACTGAATGACACACTTTCAATAAATCATGTTTAATACTATAATGTATTAGATTTTTAAAATTTAATGTCGAATAAAAAGCATTTATAAAAAGTGTTACCGAATCAATATATATTTCTTTCGAAAGAAATATAATAAAAGCAAGTTTATCATTTCTTGGGCTAAGGAAAATATAACAAAAAATTAATAGTTTTAATTTCGCGTGTATGTGTGCTTTTTTTCATGGAGAAATTTATATTAATGCAAAGATAAAATAGTCCTTTGTGATTTTTTCTCCAAAATTATTTAAATTATAATTCAGAACAGTGAAACAAACTAGCTTTTCTAGAAAGCGTGTGTAAATAATTTAATTGGGCAGTTGTACGAATATTATTAAAATTCAGAAAATAGGAATTGGCATAGCCAATGTAATAAATTGGTTTATTCTCTGAATTCTAGGCTTTTTTTAATATAAATTAAATATGTAATTTGAGGGTTTAGAATGCAGAATTTTTGCTTTATTTTAATATTAAGGAACTCAGCTTTCATGAAAAAACAAAGGGTATAAATGAATAACTATTTTCTGGAAACCCAAATTTAACTCTTTTCGATATAATTAAATTCTTGCATTAAATAAGCTTAAATAACAAATTTATAAAAGAGCTATCAGCATTGTGAAATAACCCAAATTATTTACGAAATCCGCTTGTACCCGTTTTTTTATCAATAGTGCAATCGAAGAAATATTGGAGATTAAAATAATTAAACGAGCTTAATGTTGTATTAATTTAGCCTCATTAAGCTAAAAAGAAGAAATTATATTTGAACTGCTGCAGTTTCAGAATTAAAAAAAGTAAGAAAAACTTACAATTTTTAGAAATGAGTATATTTTCTTTAAAATAAAATTATATTATTTACAATTAATTTTTTAATACATGTTATATGCTAACAAGTTTTCTTGATTGAATAAATAAACAACAACAGGTATAAAAAAATTAAATCAAAATGAATTTTAGCCGAGATAAGGGCGAGAGAAAATTGTCTTATGCCCAGGTTGTATCAACTCCTAGACCAGATGATGTAAACCAACCCAAGGCATCTGCATCGGCTAAAAAAGCTAAAATTATAAATCAGCAAGTAGAAGAAGTGGCCGAAATAATGCAACAAAATATCAACAAAGTTCTCCAAAGAGGAGAAAATTTAGATTCCTTACAAATTAAAACAGGTATAAATTCTTTTGATACTTTTATTCATATCATTTTTAAATTTTTGAAATTGTGTTATATATTTATTCATAAAGTATATTTTTGATGGTATCTAAATAGATGAAATGTCTGAAAGCGCTAAAGTTTTTCAGAGAAAAGCAAGGTCTACAAAAAACAAACTTTGGTTCAACAAAATAAAAATAACTTTAATGATAACTTTTGTGATTATTGTAATCATTTTGATAATCCTTGGTAAGAATAATCAAATATTCATATTTTTTTTAGTACCTAATTACTAAAATCTCCAAATTCATTATAGGTCCAATTATGAAGATATTTTAAAACAGTATTTAAAGGCTAATTAAGATTTTAATTCATGGAATACTGAAAAGTATTAGTTTAAAATAAGCAAAAATAGAATAATTGATAGCTCATCTCAAAATTTATAATTAAATCAACAAAATATATCTAACAGTTTATATAAATTATTATATTCATTTATTTATAATCTACAAAAAAAACCATCTTAAAATAAAAAATACACGCATATTTAAAATACAAGAAAATTCTATAAACCAAATAGTACATAAATTATTGTTTTGTAAAGCTTGATTTCATTTGATTTGATGCTATTTAAATTTAATGAAACCAACAAGCTTCTGATGGATAAATGAATTATAGGTGATAAACTAAATTTGTGGTTATTTTCTTGTTTATTTTCTAAATACATCAAATGTATTAATATCGAAACCGATGATAATTTTCCAAATGAACTATTGATGCTTTTAATTGTATGACTGGAATCTGAAATCACATTAGGCGATTTTTTAATCAAATCTGTAATTCCTTTTATTAGTACTCTTACATTATCACATAAAACCATTTCAAATACTCTGTGAAATTTTTGACATACTCTAGAGTTGATTGTGAAGTATTTGACCAAATATTCCAGTCCAATGTGAGTTTCTTCTTTATTCTTATTCAAGATCATAGAATCTATTTATTTTAAATAATATATTAATTTATCGCCAAACTAAATATGTAAGACCTAAATTTACCTAGTATATATGACCCTGTATTTATATAAACTCCAAGAGTGTTTTGAATACAGTAAACAAGTTGATCTGTCTCGAAAGTGTTCTGGTAGTGCAAGTTTGTTAGATTTGTTATAGCTTTTAGCATTATTTTCCCTAGTAAAGGGTCTTTAGGCGTAGATAAAGACTTTTCTGCAACATAATTTACAGCTTTTATGTAGTTTATAATGACCAAACTTAGATCTAGTATTTGTGTGCAAATTTGGATATCAATTTTACTTTTTCTTTATAATATCTGTAAGAAATTCGAAAAAATAATATTATAGTGCGAAAAAACCTTTTTTTGATAAGCTTAATTTAATTTCATTTACTAGTTTCGAACTATATTCTATAATTTTATTGATTTATATTTTATTTCAGGGTTAGGTGAGTTTTTAGAGATATAAGTTATGTAGCTTTTGTATCTATGCTAAAATCGATTACCTTCTAATGTCAAGTCCTTGCTTTTTTTATTTAAAACGGAAATAGCCTATTGTATAAATAGTACGAGAAACTATTAAAAAGGTTGTAAATTTAGTTATAAAAAGTTGAATAGTTTATTGTTTTAATTATTGATATGTAGATAAGATTGATTTTTCTTATAATATGATTTACCAAGGCTATTGTGAATCTACTGTCGAATTCCATAGATAAAAAATAATTTATTTGGGATTTTATATTTTATATTTGGTGAGATAAGCTTCATTTTCGTCCATATGCCAGTCCTGTGATTATTTATACATTTTACTATTTCAACATATCCGAAAAAATGAGATGTTCAGAAGAGCGTCTGATCGACGCTTACGCAAATCCAAAATATCCTAAACTGAAAAAAAAAAAAAAAAACGTTGACACTAACGCCATTAATAGAGAAAAAATCATGATTAACCAACACTACGTTAGTATATACATTTTTTTAATTACGGAATTTTATTTTAGTATAATAACGATGGCACTAATTAGCCCCTTCAATAAAAGCGCTAATTTTCACTAATAAAACTTCTAAAAATATGGTGCTGGTGTATGTCAGCATACACTTCGAAATCAACAAAATTGATTTTCTGCTAGAATCGCGCCTATATTGTAGTGTGCTTTGTACTCCAAATTATGCTATTCCCCTGGATCTTGTCAAAATTGATACATTGCATACACACATGAATTTATAGCAAATAATTGGTTGGCTGGAATTATTTTATGCGAATCATTATAAAATAAAGGATTAACCAGATGGATGATTATTATTTCCTTTTTAGGAACACCAGTGCTTGAGAAAGTGTCAATTAATCCAAGTAATCAGAAAATTCTGTCTGGCACTTCTTAAAATAGTAAACTCAGCACTTCTACAATAGTTGTCAAAGTCCTAAAAGCGTTTTCTCTTCTTTTTTTTTTATGTATCCATTAATCCTTTTATGGCCAATCCATTGTCTTTTTTGCTCTCTGGTTATTAATTAGATGATTTTCCATTTGCTTATGAATTTCATCAAACTGATATTTTAAAGGTGTTGATAATTAAACGTTAAATATAACTCAGTTGGATGGTTTAAATACACTAAACATTTTGTTGATTAAAAGGTTATACTGATAATCAAGACATCATAAAAAATTATCGTGATCATGAAATACTTATTAATATCTATTAACTGAAAGAATTTGCAGTACTTGTATCAAATTAATTAGTAAAAATCTCTAAAATTTTGCTAAATTTTGTTTTTTTGGCCTATATAGTCATATTTTTAAGTTATCGCAAACCTTCCACACACTATTGATAAAAAAATTTTGCTTACTAAGCCCGATTATACTTTATAACATTATTTTTTTAATTCTTAATTTTTAACGCATCATATTAGTCGTAATAGCTAATACGTTATCTATGTTGATTAAATTTATCAAAAATATAAATAATAATTAGATTAAATATAAGGTGTTCAGATCGCTAAAACGTTTTCGTAAAAGAGACTTAAAATTTACAAGATTGTATTTTATTCTTACCAAGATATCTCCCCAGATAGATTTTATTTAAATATAATTAATTTATTTGTTTGTATATGTGATTGATTAACATGTTTTGATATGTGATATTTATGAAAATCTAGAGTTACTTTGGGGGAAATTAATTCAATTTAAATGGATTTATAATAACCATTTACCAACTTTTATATAATTATATAACTTTTGTTAAAAAGGTGGTATATTAATGTTAAATGAAAAGATTATTTTTATCTTATCTTTGAAATGAAAAATTTAAAAGTACAATTTTTGATTCTCTTCAAAAATAGTTGTCTATTTTTAATATATCTCTATTCGATATTAATTAATTAAATGTGTATTGCATGTAAAAAAAAATATTTGCTACTTTTTTTCAGCATATAAATTTTAAATTATATAGTAAAAAATTTTCTATGAAAAAAAAATAATATCTTGTTTATTATTGCTTTTTATAGTCAAATAAATTATTTTAAAAAGATTGATATTGATACTCTTATTTCTTATTCTAGTATACCGTTTTTCTTATTTCGAGAAGCAAGAACTAAAGTGAATTACTATGCGATTAGTTTTTGATTTGATTGTATCCATAGTGAAACCCATGAAAAATATCACCGAGATAAAGAGTTTTTTTTTTTTTTTGCAAAAAAAATTAATAATAAATTAAAAAATTTTAAAAAATGGATATTTTTAACATTACTTATGATATTTATAAATTAACAGGATTATTTCTAAATAAAGCAGTTAAATTTTAAATAATAACGTTTCTTAGACTAAAAAAAATCCAGATTACAGCTAAATTTATTAAAAAAAAAAATAATAAGCGCTAATTAAAAATAATGTATCCTTTTCACATAATAAATAGTCTAGTGTAAATATAAAAATAATCACGTTTCATTTATTATTTTTTTGAATATAAATAACAATATAATTATCAATATTTACTTTAAATGATAAGAAAACTTAAAATAATATAACACAATTTTTCTAGAAATAAAGTGTAAATAATCAAAAGTTATCGAATCAAGAATAAGTTTTTACTTTAAAAAAAAATAAGAATACCAGAATATTATACCAGTGGTTGTTTCTTGATCTGAAGATTATTCCAATTATTTTATAAAATCCATAAAAATTCTGGCTTTTTATTCTGCTCATCGCCAAGATCTTAATTTTTATTTAGACTTTCAAATTCATATCCAAATATTCTATAAAAAGCCTTTTTTTTAAGAATCAGAACTAGTTTAGATTACACTTAATTTTTTTTTGGATTATTTAGCGTTTTATGTTATACCTTTTATTTTTTTTTTATGGTTAAAAATTATTAATTACACGTTAATAAAAGTTCAGTTTGAAGTATTAAAAATATTTAATCCCTTTAAATACAATATAGTGAAAAATAAATTCATAGATATTAATTGAAAAAATGTGTCACGATAAATCATTTTAGACTTTTAAATTTTTTTTATTTACTGATTATTTTATAGTAGTGTTTTTAAATAAATGAATAAGTCGTTTTTTTTTTCTCAAAACTTAAAAATTACAATTTTACTAACTACTTCTTTATATTTTGGATTGAAATTTTGAAAAAATTACTGATCTTATTAGTGCAAAAAAATTTTTTTTTTATAATTTTAGCAAATTCAGCAACAAAAAACAATAAAGAAAAAAATTGTCAAAGCCCAATGTAAAATAAATGATAAAATTTAATAAATTAAAATTTATTTAGACTATTAATAGTACCAAAATTTTTGGCTATTAATCGTATTCACCATAATACTTTAGTACACTTTTCCAAAATTCATATTTGAGTAAAGCCCTATTACAAATGATTTATATATAAATAAAATCATAATTATTACTAAAGTCATACTTTTTTTATACATGCGGAAGTATTCACTTTTTTTTAAATTTTTTTTGCTTGAATAATGTAATAACGATTTAATTTTATTATCTTAATTAAATAATAAACTAAATACTCCTAATGAATAACTTTAAAATATTCATGAAGAGTTATTTATAGTCATTTTTTTTTTACAACAAATAAATTTTAATTGATTTACATCAGGAAAAATTTATTTCAATTCAGAAAAAAAAACCTGAAAAAATAATTAATTATGTGTAAAAACCATTAACATAGTCGCTATAAACAAGAGGGGCGCTAAAAAAATCGATATTATAATAATTTTCTGAGTTTCACGAAATATTATTATAATTAAATACACATTTTAAAGTCTTACATTTAAATAATAGGCAAGTATATTCTAACTATAACCATTATATAAATTATTTCATAATCCATTACACATTCTAATAAATTTGACTCATAAAAAAATAATAAAAATAAAAAATATATAATTTATTTAATTACAACTTTAAAATTTATTTATACTCTTTGGAATCCAAATTACGTAGAAATGATGACTACCAAAAATATTGTTGCTCCTGAAAGAGAAAAGATCTAATAAGCTTCAATCAATTAGATTGTGTCGATTTATTTTAAGAAGAAAAGGTATACAGAAAAGAAACCCCCATAATATATATTGATATTATACCATTAATTCAAATAGTTAAAATATATAAAAAATTGTATATTTTATACTTTCAATCATGCTATCAAGTCATAATTTAATATATACAAATATGAATCTTTGCTGGTTATTATTTTATAACATATTATTTGTCAATGGAAAAATGTACGCTCAGATCATTTATAATACTGTATTGATAAATAAAATATATGTGAAAATTTCTATTATTCTAAGCATCTTATTAAATAAAATGCAAAATTTTCATAAATCTTTATCAGATATGTAAATTATTGAGAAATTGACCAATATAAAAATTAATTTTCTTTCTAATTTATAAATTGAATAAATTATCTATTGTAGATAATTTAAATCATAATTAAAACTTCAAAAACCTCCACTAATTCAAAGATATCTCGCCTTATGCATAAATTTTATTTAGATTATTTAGTTTGTGGATTGCGTTAAATTTTTACCCTTTAAGAAAAAACAGTATAATCAAATATCTTTTATCTAAAATATCCATTTCAAGCCCAAACTAACATATATATATATAGTAAACATAATTATTCAGGGTTCATACGAGATCCTCAAATAAATAATATATATAATTCAATATGATTTATATATTAAAAGAAGCTTTTTAAATAAATATTTCAATAAAATCTTATTAAAAAATTATATAAATTGATTAATATCAGGTTATATTGATCTTATTGTAGTCAGCAAACTTTTTATACATTGAAAAACTTTAATGGTTGTAAATAATTATCTTTAGCTTCACAAAAATATACTAAAAAAAAAATTGGTGCACTGTATAAATTTAAAAACATCATTTTTTAAAATTCAAATTTAATATTGAAAAAAAATTTAACTAATGAGCTTTATGATGTAAATTATTTATATTTATTTTACAATAAATAATATTATTTCAACAATAAAATTTATGATTTTAGTAATTTTTTGTTATTTTTAAAATTATAGCACATAATATTAAAATTTTATCTACTGTTTTTTTCCACATAAATTAAAAATCAATTGGATAATAAAAATAAGACGAATTTTATTAGATAATATTTTTATTTGATTTTTAAAAATTTTACTTATTTTTAACTGATATTTTAGTTATATCGAGATAATTAGCTTATTTATTTCCCTTAATTTATTTAAAATTTATAAAACCTCGATATCCCGGCTATCAAGATGTCAAAAAGACAATATTTGAATGTTAAAAAATTTTATAATTTAAATATCATTGAGAAAAAAATGCTCTTGAAATTTTTAGTATAATTTTGAAAGACAATTAGACATTTAATGAGCAATTAAAAGAAGTATGAATTTTCATTTTTAAATTAGAATCCGATTATGAATATTGAAAAATCATTAAAATATAGTAATTTATACCGCTTATCTTATTCGTTACACATCAAAAACGAAATATCTCTTTCCCATCAGTAATCTTTATAAATAAGTTTTTTTGTATAAATTAATTATTATAAGTACATCTATGCTCTGCTGTTATTATCAATAATGTTAAAAGTATATTAGTTTCTGAATTAATCTATTAGAGAAGAAAGCAATTTTCTGTATTTTATAGATAAAAAACAGTCTAATTCCCCGTAAATGAGTAGAATAGAGGTCGATAGATTCATATAATTTCTTTATATTTTTATTTTGGGCTACTATTTGAAAAGCTATAAATTTTTTAATGAAATTTATTCGTTATTTAATTGAATTGAATAAAGTCTTGAAACTATTCGATACTCGTTAATATTTACGCTTGATATATATAATTCGATTTTTTGTGATAAAAAATTGAAATTTAATTTACCTTCAATTATTTAATGTGATAAATTCATTTAATACCCTGTTTAAATAAATTAATAACAAAAATGTTTTCGGCTAAAATAACTAGTGATAAAATTCTCCTAAAAATAATTTTTTAAGCAATTTTACGACTATATAAAATCTTCCCTATTATTAAATCAGATATTATAATCAAAATTGACGAAATATCTATCTTTAATAAGATTGAGATTATAAACCTCTATAATTAATTTATCATTATTAAATATGGAAATAATACATCCAGATTCGTTTCTAATATACTAGTATGTATGTGAAATAAAATTTTATTATATTTAGATATCATTCTGAAACTTAATTTTCAAATTGAAGATATTATATTCTACCTCTACAAAAAATGTCAAATCAAATACCATAAATCATAGAAATTAAAATTCGGAGAAAATTTGCTGTTTTAATTTAAATTAAATAAGCCAGATATGGCGAAAAAATAGTAAATCATGTTTAGCATTAATTTATAGCAAAAATAAGGTCTTATTAATTTTAATTGATCATATAATAAAAATTAACTATATAAATTAGATAAAATAAGATCCCGGTGGAAAAAATAGGCTATAAGGGGACTATTTCGCAATAAGAAGTTACATTATTTTCAAAATATATTCTTTTAAATGATATCATCGCAAATTTAACTAATTTAATTAAGTAAATAGTATATTAGATCAAATAATTCTATAATAAATTCAATTTATTCAAAATATAGCAAATACTCTGCTAAAACATGACACAAAAAAATATTTCAAATTAATGAATCCGTATTAAATTTAATAAATGTCATTAAAATCGGAAATAGTTTACCTTAATAAAAATCAAAATCAAAATTGAGGAAATTTTAAAATAAAATAACATTTAATTTGGCTATATATTTTTTTTACCTTAAGCTGTACAGAGATCCTTTAATTTTGAAATAAAAGTCTATTTTTGGTTCCTTTTTGAAATTAGGAAACATAAAGATAAATTTTGATATATTTAATATTTGTGTCCATATTATATAATAAAAGCTTATTAATTGAATTAAATAATATTAAAAAAAAAATTTAAATTGATAAAATTTAAATTGATAAAATTTATCGTAATAATAGATTGATTAACTTATATTAATTTGCTTATAAAAATAACTATTTAAAAATCTATGTTGTCTTAGAGTACCCTAAAAATCTGCATTTAATCTTATGAAAGATAAGAAATTATGATTTGAGTATTTAAAAAGTATTGATTATTAAATGAGTGATTTAGCTCCTAGAATACTAACTGAATAGTGGTAAATTTTGATTTTTTAAAATATAATATAATAAACATGATTCACTTCAAATTTAGCTATAATAGATATTTGCTATCAAAATTCGCTAATGTTTTTATTTTTTATAAAAGGAGAAAAATATTATCAATCCGAATTTTCAAAATATAAATAAATAACTAATTTTTAAGGGAAAAATATTATCAATTAATAAAAATATGCAAAAAAAAGTAAAAGAGTGAAAAGTACGAATAAAATTTAATGTAAATATGATAAATAGAAATAAAATAAAAAAATTATATTGATTTTATATACGAAATCCATAATTCAGATTATAAAGAAAGAGTTTCTACAATGATCACATAATTTTAGCTATTTAAATTTAGTCATAAAATGATAATAAAAATATTAGAAAAAAGTCAGATGTCAAATAATGAAATGATTTTCAAAAATTGTTTGTAAATTATGAAGAGTAGGCTAAATTTTTGAAAATTAAAAATGTAGCGTATTTTTTTATACTAAACTGTCTTGATCTAGATTTTCACTTTAGACTGTAATTTTTATGTTGTAGAAAGTGTTAAAATTAAAGTTCATAGTTAAATTTAAAGTTTAATATTATTATTTTTATTAAAAGCAGGCTTTCAAAACATAATATTATTAAATTTATATGGAAAAAATTAAGTAATTAAAAGTTTTAACTAATTAGAATTCTTGAAAAAATACATCTTAAAACCCGTTTATATTTTGATTAGTCATTTAAATTAAAGTTTTAATAGTTTCTAATATTATGAATTTGTATCAGTTTATATTGATAATATAATTCTTAATAGAATAATTAGTATGAATTTTCTACTAAAAAGTTCTATTAGGTGATACTTATGTATATATGTGGCACAAAAAATCAGCACTAATCCCTTATTCTTAACTTTGATAGTATCTAGACAGGAATTTCATGTATTAAAGCCATTAAAGAATGATAAAAATATATATTCAAGTTTAAAATCTTTTAATCATATTCCATTTCTAATTACCGATTAATATTATCGAAATTCAGTTAAATCCAGGTATACTTTAAAGAATAGCAAAATTATTTAATTTTGAATTATAGAGATGCCAGGTATTAATAAGAAAAATTAAAAATTTTGACTCTTTTGATGTAGCATACCTTTAAGATATATATAGTTTCACGTTTACTAAATATAAATGAAAAAAAAATTGTTTGAGTTTCCTGCATTGATGACTAAAGGGCCGTGTTTTCTGGAAAAAAGCTGTGTGTTTATAAATCGATTTCTGGAATTAAGAATTAAAGTAACATCGATTTAAAACATATGTTCATACTTATATCGTTTTAATTATATAATTAAAGTATATAAAATGTTTTGAATTTGAAAAAAGAAATTTTAGTTTTTGAATTAAGGATTCAGACAAATTGTATGTGGTGAATATGTAATGCAAGATTTCAAATAATTTTACGATTCATTCGCCCAAAAAAAATAAATCGAAATTAATATGAATGCTATTATAGTTATTTTTTATTATTTTGGTATAGGATAATGGTTTAATATTTTTAATTTCTAATTCTTCAAAATAACATTTTTACTCGAATATGGTAGAGCCTTAGGGAAAAAGCAGCTTTTTTTTCTTGAAATTTTATTTGGTAGTTAGTATTAGGCGGATTTAATCCATAAATTATTGAAAGAATTTGACAGTATATTATTTATTGAATTGTAACTCCTAAAAAAATTAGAAACCAAGGAAAAGTTTAATAAAAAGTGTCCCGCTTCTCAAAAGAACCTCCCAAATAAAAGAGCTATAGAAATAAGTAAAGTGTATGTATTTTTAGCTTTATTAAATCGAAATCAAATATGGATATTGAAAAGAAATTAAAGAATTTACAGGAAAAGAAACTAAATCGAAATATAAAATATTAATTCAGTTAAAAAACACTGAATTAAGATATTAATAATTTGTAATCTTACGAAGATAAAATTGAATATAATTTTTTTGGTAATCTAATAAGAATATTAACAGAGCGTATTAAAAGTATATATGGGAGATTCTTAGTGTGAGAGGAACTTTTTTCCCATGAAATTTTATTTGTTGAAGCTAACCAGGTATTTTTATTAATTCTACTTTTTAATCCTTTTTGATATTATATTCTAATTGAATTTATAAACCAAATAAAATTTGAAAACCAAGAAAAATTTATTAGAAAATAATCTGCTACTCAAAAAAACATCCCGTGTTTATGATTTAGGCTTATATATCTATTGATTAAAAGTGGTTTAAATGTGTTACGAATATATTAGATCGAATAGAATGGAGATTATAATTCCATATTTATATTGATGGACAACTTTAAATTTTAAATGCTATGATTTAGAAGAGTATTCATATCTAAATTTTTTTTTGAATTGATAACTGGTTTAATCTTGATCGAAAAATGAATAATAATCTTTATTAATCCGTATTATAAGAAACTAGTATTGACTCTATTTTAATTAAGGCTGTGGTTAGAGCAGTCAATAGGTATTACTAAAAAGTAATATCCAAAGTCGTGAATGTAAACTCATATTAAAGTTATATTTTCTACGGACAACTTGCGGGAATTTGATATAAAAAATAGGAGGTATTCGAAGTTTGAATTTGGGGTATTTTTCTTTGAATGATAAAAATTTTTATTTTTGAATATATGACCTAAAGTTTATTAAAGTTTAGAAAATCGTATTAATATAGTTATTATAACACGATTAAGCTAAGCTTTTACTAAAATAAAGTATTTCTTGGCAGATTTTATAATTTTGTGCTAATTTTTGTTATTTATGGCATAATTATTGAATTAAAAAAAGTATAAGAATATACGCGATTCGAAAGGTCGGCTCAAGTGATAAAAATAATCCTATATGAAATAATGAGTGAATTATGTGTAAATTAGTATTTTATATCAGGTAATTGTAGAAAAAAAACTAATATCTATTTTAAGCTTTTATAAGGAGAAAAGTTAGAGAAAAAATATATATAGGGATTGGAGTATTTATTTTTACATCATCTAAGTATTAAATAGCATCTAATGATTTGATTAAAGGTATTAAATTATCTTTAGATTCCTAGATATATATAGTTTAAACTTATAGCTATATGATAAAAAATTTTGGCGATAAAAAATTAGGTGAGTGATGTCAATAAAATATACAGCGTGAGATTAAAAGTTGACAATGAATATATTAGAAGGATAAAGAGAGTTTATTAATGGAAATAAAATTCAAATATTCATTAATGATTACTCTATAAACAAATGAAGAAATCCAAATTAGTAAAATTGGGAATGGGAGTATCTACTTTGAAACAAATCAGATTAATAAATAGTATACATTATATACGTATCATTTCTTGTTTTATTTTACTAATAACATCAGTAAAATTATTCTTGGAGGCTAGAAAATAGTTACTTGGATTTATACATTCTATTGATTTCTTTTGGGCTTTAGTTACTATAAAAGTATTGATTGAAATATATGAGAAAGTTATAAAGGTCCTAAATAATGTTGGCCTTAATATACTTATATTAATATAATAAATGCTAGTGGCTGGGTATACTAAAATCTCGTAATTGAAGAACACAATTGACTGAATCCATTAGTGGTTCAAATTAGTTATTATTATCAACATTTTTATATCAAGGTTATTTGTAGATTAATATTAAGCAAATGAACGGTTATCAAGTGGAATTTTTAGGGTGAAGACGAATGATGATATTGATGGATAGCAGTAGAGAAAAAAAAGGGTTTTTTGAAGCAATATGGATAAGTGAGGAAGTTTTTTTTGGGTGGGGGGAGGGGGAGGAGTTAGGAGGAGTGGTGAAAACTGGGAGGCTTTAGTAGTGCGCGTTAATAATCAAAAAGTATGCGGGATTATTTGATAGGGCATATTTCGTTTAGTATCGCAAAGTTTATTTGTGGGCCAAAAATGAGTTGTAAAAGTGTAGATTTGAATTTAGGGCACTATTAAGCACTTTTCGTCCAATCTGCTTATTTTGCAGGAGGCAGAAATGGCTTATAGGCTTTGTTAATTTGTCGGAGGAGGAATTACCGCTTTTAGCTTAATTTTCGTGTAAAGAATCAGTTTATGCCTTCTCTGATAGGCCATTAACTAGATGTGAGAATGGAGATCAGGCAGATAATTGGACTGTTTTGTTAGTGTTATTGCTGCCATTTAAAAAATAGAGAGAATCTATGCGCAATAAGAAAAAAGAAATTGCATTCAGTAAATACAAAAAAATTAGGCGGGATTTTAGGAATAGCTGACGAGACCAACGAATAAATAACTAAGCGGCAAATACTAATAAACAGATTCAGGTTAATTTAAGTTCAGATATAAAGATATCTTTAAACTATATACATTCAACTTACAATTCTTTTTTATAATAAATCAGCTCGAATAAACATACACACCACAACTAATACATTCTTCGTGCATTCTCAAAATGAAAAAGTGCGAAAAGTACCCCCTATACTACGAGAATAGATACGATTCCTTTATCTTCGGAAACTGGCCCTTTGTAAACGACTCTAATTATTTAGCGCAGCCTGATTCTGTAAGCATAATTCTTTTCACTATCTTACCACTACAGATTTTATATTTTTACTATCCCACAGTTCAACTTTTGAGTCACATGAAACAACAAGCAAACACTGGCCGTCTATACCCACTTTTCTACTATAAACTGCTAGATAATTTGGTAATAATATTTTAATTTTAATTTTAATTTTTAGCTTGCTTCTGCTGGGTTTTTTTATCTACCCCAGCAAAATCATTTCGATAATGTGAAGTGTGCTTATTGTAGCAAAGAACTCGATCAATGGTGCCCAGAAGATGATCCTTTCGTAATCCATTATAGACATTCAGAAACTTGTATCTGGGCAAGAGCCCATTGTAAGCAGAGAATTTCTGGAAAACCCGGTGCTGACGGAAAGTTCATAGAATGGCCTACAGACACTGTAGAAAATTGCGAGAAGCTTCTCCTATTCATAAACGACTGGGAAACTAGATTTAAAACTTTCGGAAAGTTTTGGCCTTTCCCAAGAGAATTAAATAACCCTCTCAGTCCCAAAAAAGTTTGTTTTCTAAATATACCCACATTTTAAGACTATGCACTTTTATTAATTCTTTTCATAACCTATTAATAGCTAGCACAGGCAGGATTTTACTATGCTCCAGATAGAGCCGGAGATGATACTGTCCTATGTGGCTTTTGTAATTGTACATTAAACTATTGGGAACCCAATGACGATCCTATGTAACACTTTATTATACTTTATCCCTTTTTTTTAAAAAACTAAATTTCTCATTTAAAATACATTTAAAATACATTTAATATCTTGATTTATTACTTTTTTTATATTATTTTAGAAAAGAGCATTTGAAGAGAAAACCGGATTGCATATACTTTCACAAAGACTTGATAAATGATCAAATAAAAACCCTATTAAGATCAGTAAGTATCAAAAATGTTTATTTATTGTATATTAAAATAAAAAAATTTTTGTAACAAATATTAACTTTTCATTTCGTCAATCAAAAAACGATAATAGCAAAAAAATACAGATGAAAAAAAGTCCAAAAATTCTAAACTCAAAAATAACCAAATGAACCCATCAAACAACATAGGGAAACCATTACCAATAGGAAATAAAGATATTAAGCGCAAAATTGAGACCCCAGATACCAAAAAGAAAACTGTAAATTTAAGAGATAGCATTCAGATAAAATCCATTAATCTTAAGTATAAAAGCGCAGTTCCATGTGACAAAAACTCGTCACCAAACAGATCAGATCTATCGATTAGTTATGAAAAAGATGTTGATAGTTTCGCCCCTAATAATAACATTATTCAAGAAATTGCATCCACGCCTACAAATTCAAATAGCCTAAACACTAAGCCGATGTCTAGCAGTAGATCAAATGGCAGGCTACGGAATTTAAACTCGATAAATTATAAACTATCGCTTCGAGGAAAGCGCAGTGATGCGAAGAGTAGATTATCTAGATCAGGAACGTTTGATGCACAATCTGCAATTACGTTTAGTGATTTTGAAGATTATAATGAAAATGTATCAGAGGTGGGATCAATGAAAAGTCCAAAGAGTATAAATTTAATCTCCGAAAATAATATTACTAATGGGTATCAACACCAGGCTGGAAATGTGCGAAGTGGCCATAGTAAAAAATCTAATGCGACGTCACTGTATGTGGATGAGATAATGATCGATAGCAGTGAGGATGAATCCGCCAACGTGGAAAAAAAGAAACGAAGTGCCAGCAATTCAGTATTCAACGAAATATCAGGACATTCTCCATATACCGAGGAAGAGCTTGAAATGTCAGTATCAGATTATGTTATGTACCGATGCGAGCTACAAATAAAAAAGCTTGAAAGCAAGACAAATGCACTAATAGACGACTTTAAAAATACAGCGAGTATTATTCGGAGTGAAATGCAAAAGTATTAGCCATTTTGAATTAGTTTTGAGATGTTATTGATATTACTAATTTTGTCGCTGTTTTATCAACTTTTTTTTTTTTTTTCAAAGTCATTTTTAAAAATTTATAATATAATATTAACATGTACTTGCTGACTTGTGAGTATTAATTTCATTAATTATTATTATTATTATTATTATTATTTCAGGATGTTTAATCCATTTATTATTTTATGTTAGCTTATGATATCAATGTGTTTATTCTATGAATTAATCTCAATTTAAACTTGTTAGGTTTTTTTTAACTTATCAGATGCCATTTATGTACGCATGTTTGTAGATATTTGAAAAATAATATTTTTTTAAAATAAAATTTATTTGTTGATATGATTCTAAGATCTGCAAAGGAAATGGGTCATATAGATGAAGTGAAAATGATAAAGGTGGATAAATAAAAGGGATGAAGGAGTAAGCTATATGTATGTAAAGCTGAAAAGAAACAAGCAAGGCGTAATAAATGTGCATTCTGTTAGCGAATAGACATTGAAGTATCGAATCTTGGTCAATGAGGGCAGCTGCAAATAATAAAAAAGAAAAAGCGAGCCAATGGCTGATCGATTTTTGCGAGTACACCAGTCAAATGGCTATTGGCTACATTTGAATTTACTTAAGCCGCTTTATTTAAAGATACTTTTTATAAATTATAACATAAAGGCTATTTATACGATTATGTTTTAACAGTTTTGTATTTTTGATAGCTTCGAGAAAAATTATACTTGGCAGTAGCATTAAACGAATAAAAGTACAATTATATATATATATTTTCTATTAAAGTAAAAACTCTTTCGATAACTTTGACTACAATCTCAATCTGAAAAATATACAGTTCAAGTAAAATCATTTTTAGAAATATCATAAACTAGTAAGTTTTTATTTAGTTCGTCATCCTGCCTAATAATAAATCAATTTAATACACTATTATTTATAAAGTGAACTAATGCACTCTTTAAAAGTCTTATCACGAATATTTTAATTTTTAGAGAGATCAATAATCTGTAATTAGCCAGCGATTTCCACTTTATATTCAAGCATAGTACTCTAAAAAAGAATAATGAAGGCAGTTTTAAAAAATTTAATGGACATTGGCAAAATAGTAAGCTTTAATTCTTTCAAATAAATTCTATTTATACAAAGAATTTCTATCATTCAAGTATAAGAGTGGCTGATAGTTCCATTCTAAAAAAAAAAAATTGTGATTCAGTTTTCGTTTTATTAAAGAGATACTTGTATTGATAATCAACTATTTTACTTCAACTAAATTATTGGGGGGTTTTACAAACTTTAAACAACAATATTAATAGGATTTCAAGGGCCAAAAGCTCGCTGAAAATATCCAGTACGCCCTCATTGTCCTGACAGCCGTAAGTTAACCATTTTAAATAATCATGTACGCTTTTTAGTTCTAGTGCTGATATCTAATACGCAAAATTTTGGTGGATTTTCAACAGATTATTTCGCTCGCTGCCGGTAACTTTATGCAAAGCATCTCAATAATGCTATATTCATTTTTGGCAGGAGTCATCCTCACCATCTTAGTCGTCTCTCCAGCATATCCGGCTTACAACAAAAACCCAGTTCAATGGCTAGCACATAAAGAAGATTAAACTCTGGATACCTGGTTACAAGCAAATAATTATCACTTCTCTTTTTTTTCTTCTACAGTTTTGGTTCTCTTTTTGTTCGCTTTCTTGTAACTATTGAACTTTTAGTATAAATAAATATTGCACTCAATTAATGTACCAAAACATAACTAGTATGGGGAGGATTGCTTAGCGATTATTTTAGCTTAAACACTTTTATTTATACATTTGTTAACAAAGCTTTGATGACTTTCTATGCTTAACTCTAAGAGTATAAATGAATTTGATTTAAAATGACGTTCTTAAATAAGCTCACTTACTAATGCGTCTATTCGCTCATCCCATATATGTATCCACATGATTATTGGTAAAATATATCTCATTATGCGAGAATACATCCAATGGAATCAAAGTACTAATACGTCTACTGGCTATTCGAGATGGAGTAAATTAAATCAGCAAATCAGTGCATTCATCCTCTGCTATTTATTATCAATTTATTATTTCTATAGTAAACTCGGCGCTAAATAAGTTTATACACAAACTGAAAAAAATAATCAAATACCAAATACTAAGCTTTATTATTTTTTATTTCCCTGCAGATCACTTTAAACAATAAGGCTTTTTCTTGCTCTCATCTTCATTTTCTTCAGAAATCTTTAATTTTTCCTGTTTCTTTTCTTGTCCCATTTAAACTCATTTATTTCATTCGTTATGGCTAGGCGCTACGATTCTCGAACTACCATATTCTCGCCTGATGGTAAGCATTGATTACTCATAAAATTCAACTAAATTATGTTACATATGGGCTCATATTTTTATAATCTTCACTTTGTCTTCAAGGCCTTCATTACTAGTCATTATAAACTAGCATATTTTCTAAGATTTCATATCTCTGTATCCTATACCTTCTTTTCATCTATATAACCCAATCATCGCAAAAATTACAATCATAATTACAAATATTAGGCCGCTTGTACCAAGTTGAATATGCTATGGAAGCCATTAACCATGCTGGTACAGTAATCGGCGTGCTCTCTTCCGATGGTATTATCATTTGCGCCGAAAAACAACAAACCTCAAAACTATTAGACAAATCTCCCGAGGGCGAAAAAATTTACGAAATTAATTCGTAAGTCAGATTATTTTTTTATTTACTTCTCTTTTTTTTTTTTTGTAAAATGGCTATTCCTCCATTCTTTAATTCCTCATATATTTCTTTATAATACAGAAATATTGTCTCTGGCGTAGCAGGAATTACTTCTGATGCCAATTTGCTCATCAATGAAGGTCGTTTAATCGCTCAAAACTACTTGCTAAAATACGATGCAGATATTCCCGTCGAACAATTGGTCAGAAGACTTTGCGACATTAAGCAAGGCTATACCCAATTCGGTGGTCTCCGTCCTTTTGGTTCCTCTTTCCTGATCGCTGGATGGGACCCAATCATCGGCTTCCAGCTTTACCAAACTGATCCTGCTGGTAACTACTCTGGCTGGAAAGCTGCATGTATTGGTGAAAATAATAGTAGCGCCCAAAGTCTTCTTAAACAGGAATATAAAGTTGAGGATGATTCCCTGCTATCAATGGACGCTGCATATGAGCTTATTTGTAAAGTCATCTCCAAAACTATCGACTCCTCAAAACTAACAAGCGATAACCTCGAGTTCTCTACTTTAACCCTTGTTGATGGAACTCCTAAAGTATCTATGTTCTCCACAAAAGATGTCGACGCCCTCTTAAAAAAGCACTCTGTTGAAAATACTGCCTAAAGCTTTCTATCTCTATTTCTACTTCAATCTTATTTTTATTATGTTGACCTCCTACTTTTTATTACCAATCTACTACTAGCCTACTTTTCTTCCTCACTTTATATTATATATATAAATACGAGTTAAATTCAATATTAGCTGTACCAACATTTCTTTCCTTTATAACTTTACTTTAAAAGCTTCAACTCTAGACAAACAATTAAATATTTTTTAATATTATTAGTAGTAAAAAAATTAAAAAGTAAAATTATATAGGTGTATTACGGAAATAAGCTATATATTTCCAATTATAAACAACAATATTTTATAAAAAATACTCTAGGAATAAAAGTCACTGCTTTTATGACGCTCTTATATTATGCATTCAATTAACAGCAGCACCAGCCACAGCACGCCAAACAAGCCAAGCACGCGCACATCCCGCAACAGTCGCAAGGGCTGCTCTCCTCCCTAACTGGAGGTGGTGCCCCTACATATACAGGCTGACCTTGTCCTTGATACGGCATTCCTTGGCCCATTCCTTGATACGGCACTCCTTGACCCATACCGTGTCCCCCGCCTCCTGCGAACCTCTCCTGCTCCTGGTGCTTCTCGCCGCCTTGATATACGGATTGGCCTGGTCCTACCGGCCTTTGCTGAATGTACTCATCTTCCGGCCTGTATGCTTTCTCGGGCATGTACACCTGTTGCTGGTTATTATACTGAGGGAATTCTTGGTGCATGTTCATATTCATATTTCCTTGTGGGTACGGGTTGCCGCCAGGAAATCCGTATCCTCCTTGGCCACCTACTCCTCTTTCGTCTGGATAGCCATACCCTTTTTTAAAATACATTTATTTTCGGATTAATATTTAAATAGTCATAATACTAATTTTCGAATACGTGTATAATACACAAATATGTTTAGAAAAGATACATTTACATCTTTACTCGAACAAATTTAATCACTATACTGTAACTTCCGCATTGACATCCAAAAGCTCTGGGCTTTATTCAATATGGGCCAAAATATAGAATAGAATAAGATTTCTTATAAAAATTACCTCTTTCTTTTTCGTTATAATTATTTTCCATATCTTATCAGCTGTGCTAGCACGTCTTGATTCTATCAAATGTATATAGAAGTTTCATAAAATAAACTGATAAATACGTTTAATGCTATATTTATCACTAATTGCAATAATTTATATCATTATTATTAAAGACTTTTATCTTACCTCAATTAGTTTTTTGAAAAGTTATTAGGCATTAACTCGTATACAGAATCAGAAATAAATTTTTTAAAAAAATACTTGATCTTTTACTAGCTTCTTATTTATAAAAGAAAAAGTATTTATACTTCTATTTATAAAAAATAAAATAAAAAGTACACGTGATTGATTAATTAAAAAATATTCATTTTATTTATGAACGAGGAGAAGTCATCCTTGTCCTGTACGTAATGAAGTTTTTCTTTTTGCTTCTTTCTTTTTTAAAAGAAATCTCCACATCTGCACATTTTGAAATATATTAACAAGCTGTTGAAGCGGAGCAGAAGTTTAGTATTTAAAATAAAGAAATATCAAACCCTTTTGGTATTCTATTGAGCCAGGAGGAAAAGTTACCTTTAATGATACTTAACTGTATCTTTCACACAGCCTCTATACCTCATCCTTTAATTACTACTACTTTATTTTCATACTATACTTTAGTGTATCAATTTACCAATAAATTTATGAAAAAATTAAAATAAAGAAAATAAAGAAATCACATCTGTATAAACTTATTAATTCAAAATATAGTTTTTTTTTAAATAAATTATACTCAACTTTTTACCCTACAGAAATTTCACTCGCGCACATGTTTAAGTTCAAAAACTTAATTTAGATCAAATTTATAAAACTCATATTTTTTTTGTTTTCGTTACCAAGAAAAAAAAACCCCATGACAAACTTGTAACACTTTTTTTTGCCTACATGTGAAAATGTCGCCTAAAAATTTTATTTCTTTGACTGCTACCAAGTTTAATCCTGTTAGATGTAGGCTCTGACTATGATCTCAATGATCTCAACGAATTTAATTTTGTTTAATTGAGCTTAATTCTATGACTGCTTGTAACTTTAGTCATCCGGCCTACTTGAATCAATGTCTGTGTGGATCTTTCTGCTGGCAGTTTGATCCCATTTCCCTTTAGGTACGTAGCCGGTAGACCAGCAGAGGAATTTATTAGTATTAAAATATTGATTTTTTATACCTTGCACCAACCTTACTATTTTTTTAGTTTATTTTACTGTATAGTTTCTATTATTGTTAACGTATCAATAAAATTCCATGAATAAAAAAAAGAAAAACTGTATCCAAGTTTATTTTTAATAGTTGTTATGGATAAAATAATGGAATTGAAGGGATGGAGGGGGGTTTGATGCACTATTTTCAATTGATAATTCTCCATCAAAAAAGAATAATTCTATGAGAGCAGCTCAAATTTTAGGCTTTAATTCAAAAATATTTTTCATTATCATATATCAATATAACACGGATTAAAACGCATGGTTGCATCTTTTCATATTTCATCTATATTTTTATCATTTTTATACGTCTATTCTCTCTTCCCTCTCTATCGTACAAAAAAATCCGCTTTTTAGTACGAATTTATGCGTTTACTGTTTTTATATAGCATCTTGTATGTATGTACAAACAATCGCAAACGCAAACGCAAATTCACATGTATATTTTATTAATTTTAAAAATATTAATATACCTCTCCCGCACAAAATTATACACGAACCATAATTCTTGGTTAATATAAAGATTATTTATATTTATTAATAGGCCGATCAATCAAATTAAATTTATTAAAAGCTAAAAAGTATTTTCACTTGTTAAATTTAATGATTATTAAAAATTTCAGTATCAGAATGTATCAATCAAATAAAGCCCAAATGAATAAATATAAAAAATTCCTTTTACTCTTCATCCAGATTAAAAGATCGTGTTATTTAGTATTGTAAACATAAATTCAAGCTTTAATATTTAAGGCTGTGTTGAAATACTAACCACTATACTTAAACAGATCATATAACATATCGCTACATAATTTTATAGTGGAAATTTATTACAAAAATTTATCAATAAAAATTATAATAAAAACTTTAATAATTTTTTGTTTTAGTTTTAGTTTTAACCAATTTCCAAGTATCCAATTTTATCTAATATAAAACAAAAAAATTATTAGCGAAATGTGACCAATTTATATTAGTTATTTAATTTTGATGCTTTTTTATCATATAGTGAAAAAAGTGCGATTCATTTGGTCTATTTTTTATTCGAGATATGCAGTATTCGAATTTACAAGTTAGCCAAATGCAAGATTTTTATTTTAATATAATCGATTATTGCAATATAGAATAAAATGTGTTTTAGAATTTGATTTTTTTATATTCCTTTATTTAAACACAGCTTTTAATATCCAAGTTTTCCCTAAAAATTTCGCTTTAAAAAATAATTAATTTTTTTCTATAATTTAATTTTTATATAACTGGAGTATCAATCTTAATATATTAATCCAATTTAATAAACTTCAATAAAAAAATTGAAGAAAAAAAAATTGAATTGTGGAAGGGTTTTTTGACTTCAGTAGCTTTAAAAATTTTTTTACCTTAATCACCTTTTATATTTTTTACTGTAGCTTTAGATTGAAAGCGAGTAAATTAAAGAGTTTAGCAAGGATATATAATAATAAAAATAAAACCAATAATATTCAGAGAATTTCTCCAATGTACCAGTATAAAAAAAAAATAAAATGAAAATTTGTAAACAGCAGTACAAATGGATTAAAAAAATCTTTTTTAAATTATTTCAACATAAATGTTATATGAATGATTAAAGTATACTATAAATATGAATATACAAATTTTTATTGTATGAGCTTAATTACAGTACTTTTTTTTTTTTTGTCCAGCCTAATTGAATAAATGCCTAGGGAGGCCTTTATATTGGTAGATCGATTTCATTTATTGAAGGCAAGCGTCCAGTAGGCCTGAAGAGAAATTAATTTGCATTATGTTATTAGCATTTGTATTCCTTGAATCAACTTTACTTTTTAGTATGTGACATTTATTATTTCATAATTACTAGATTATCATAATTCCAACAAAACCCAGTTATAAAAAAAGAGATATGGATATAAAATTAATAAACGTAACTCAAAAATAAACATTCCATACGAATCTGGTAATATAAGTTTTCTGATAATTCGGCAGATATCTTTCTCTCTTTATCTTTATACTTATTATTTAGATTAAAAAGTGTAGAAAAAAAGTTTGTTATATTTTTTCAAATAAATAAATAGTATATCCACGAGTAAAGAATTCCGAGAGAGCAATAGCAGGAAGTTAGAGCAAGGGGGAGGAATGGAAGAGCGTTTCCAAACAAGAAGTAATGAATGATTTCGCAATATAATGAAAGAAAGACAAACCCAAAAAGGTAAAGCTTTTCAAAGTTTGTAGTATTGCTAAAAATTGAGATCAATTTACTTGATTTTGCATTAGATTCTAGTAAGAATGCAGAAACGGATGTCCACAATATAAGTATCATGTATTTAATTGGAATTTCTGGTGATAGGTAGAGGTAAAACATAAAAGGAGTTAGCGATTTTTTTTTTAAAGAATAATTCGTTTAATAAAATAAAATATAATTATAGTATAACAAAAATAAAACCAAAATTTACCGAAAGGTTCGAATAGTAAAGGGAAAAGGCCATAGAACCCAGCAACACTGGAGATCAAAAATAACCTGGAATCGACACCACTTTGATTTACCATCATTAGACTGAGGGTAGAAGTAGAAGACAGAAATATTAGTTGAATAAATTCAAATAACAGTTAAAATATAGATAAGCAGAAGTTTTACCACTGGGGGATCAAAAATAGCATCACAGCCTTTTCGTGCACATGCCATCCAAACATAAAGGAAGAAATACCACATCCATATATCGAGAACAAAAGATTTTTAGGAGTTGGATTATTCCAAACTTTAAAAAGGTAGGGCTATTTTTTTTTTTTTGTAGGTGGGATAAGCAATTGGGAAAATGAAGAGAATTTAGAATATGATTAATAAATAAAGCAGAAAGCAAGAATAGAATCTTACAATCATAGATATAAGCGTGACTACAAATGTGATTGAGGGGGGGATATCACGCAAAACTCCAAACTCAGTGTTTCCAACAAGTCCACGCGTATTCGAACTCACAGAATCAACAATCGGGATTCCCAAAAACGTAAATTTCTTTGAAGCTGTAAAGTTTATTTTTTATAAAGTTAAAAAAAAAAGAAATAAAATCAATTAAATAAAAAAATCGAGTTGAATAAATTATAATTAGTTTCGTAAATAAGATAAATATGATAGTGGAGGGAGGGGTGGTACCAAAGATTAGGATACGGTCAGCGATCGTATATAGTGCCCAAAAATTTGGAGCCCAGTACGCATGACATAGTCCTCTCATAAAAGGAAATAGTCTAGAAAATACTTGACCAATTTGATTATAGTAAAGAAATGGGCCAAAAGAAGCTGCGAAAACCAAAATTACAGAAAGCCCTAGGCTAAACAGATAGGCAAGTGTCCTCTTAACTAGTTTAAAAAAAAAAAAATTAAAAAAAATAGGTTTTTGTAAGAAAAAGAAAACAAATTAAATTCTAATGCTCAAAAAAAAATTTTTTTTTGGTTAGGCTAAGGTATAAAATCAATATAAAATATTATAGCAACGAAAAAATCTGTTACAGCTATTGAGACTTAGGGATCGGCTTAATAAGTACATAAAGTATGATGGTGCGATGTACATGAATATGTGCTTAAAATTTAGCAATGCAGCAAATAATATCCCTGAAGCTAAATCGCGACCCTTTTTTAATGTATTACATGAATTAAATTTAATGTAAATATATGATGAGAAAACAAATTGTGGCATTGTAGAGTAAAAGAGTGAGAAATTTATAATATTAGTTAAATGAAAATTATCGTTTTGAAAAGATAATCAGTAGTAACAAAAAGTAGAATGTACCTCTAATGCAAAGTTGATCGACCATATTAAGATTCCAAACAAAAATCCATTATATTGAAAGTGTATATGGTCGACTATTAAAAATCCAGGGCTCAAAAAGATTAAATACGAAATAACTTTGGACTGAGTCGAATCTTTATTTATCTTTACAAATCTGTGTTGATTTTTATATTGTAAAGCAATAAATTAAATTAGTTTGATGATGGCGAAATGATAATTAAAAAAAAATTTAAGGTAAAAATCCTTTCTTTAAAAAAATGTAAATATAATTGTAAGAAATAGTAAGATAAAAGATGGTCTAACTTTACCGCAATAGGGAAGAAAATAGAATAAGCTCGCTTATAATAACACTTATTCGTTGGAAGTAAACACACGAAATTGTGCTGTAGCCTAAATTCGATAAGGTGGTAATTTCAGAATCCCACATTGTTGCAAAAATCGAAATGAAGTACTCAAACCAAGCGAAAAATGGAGGATAATCTAAGGTCCATTCGCTAGAATTCTAGTTTTAAAGATGGGAAGAATTAAGAGAAGGTGCATCAAACAATAAAAGAAACGTGCAAGATAAAAAAATATATTAGAGAGTGGTATATTGAAGAATATTTAATTGATCAATGAGAATATATTTCATATGCTAACCTCGAAATACCATTTTGAAATGTCGAGAGAATTAGTTATCGCAAGCCAGTTCCTATG
Organism: Smittium culicis; assembly: GCA_001970855.1. Taxonomy (NCBI): domain Eukaryota; kingdom Fungi; phylum Kickxellomycota; class Harpellomycetes; order Harpellales; family Legeriomycetaceae; genus Smittium; species Smittium culicis. The sequence continues at coordinate 33,331 of LSSN01001146.1, read as the reverse complement.
AACTTCGAAGTCTGTTGAATGACTAATGAAATTTTATATTATTTAGGTGTAAAACTAGAAATAAAATACAAATTTTAGGCGAAATGTGTTTACTATGAGGGGAAAAGTAGCAGTTTCGTTGTAGTGCTGATAATAAGCAAAGCTTGGCTCCATCGAGGAAGGTACTCAGAAACCTTCATTTTTACATGAGTTGTAGAATAAAAAATAATTTAGTTGATTTCACAAGAAAATCAGATATTTTAGAATTAAAAGAAAAAATCAATGTAAAGTATAAAAGCTCGAAATTAAGAGATTTCATAATATTGGTACATTTTTATTTTAGGATCACAGAGTCGAAAATTAGCCTGCAATTAAACGACAAATTAGCCCTCTCATATCCAACTCTCTTTAAAAAAATGATTCGTTATATATTTATAAGTAATTTATTATTTGATATTGAACATCAGAAAACCAATAACTCTAAATATCTCGAAACAATAATAATTTTATTGAATATAATTTGCTATATTTAGTGGATCAAAAACAGACTACCGCTCATGATAGGGTTAACACAAAGCCAAACATTAATATAGATGAATTTTATAATAAAAATTAAACGAATAATTCGGTTTTTATAATAGCAAACAAATTTTTAGGTTGGATAAAAATTTATGAAATCGAGTCCCGAGAAAAAGTCGTAAAAAGCACGCAAGTTACTAAAAAAATTTTATGTTTTTATAAGGATTTTTTGACAAATTTAAATTATAAAATTCACTGCATAAAACAGGCGCGATTAATTCCTATTTACATACGAGAATAAGTTTTAGCAAATTACTTTTTTGAAAATTTGATATATTTGTGATAGGGGGCTGTGAGCAACTATAATGGTATATTTTGTAATTTGACGCTTTAACAAGTATATTAGAGTATAAATAAAAACATTTGAGGATACAAGTGTTATTTATATTATATCTGTAATGAAGTTTCTATGCGCTAGGATAGGAATTTAGCTTATTAGTTTATTAATTTTATATATAAGTAGCAGCAAAAAATTAAAATAATATTAAAATAACGAGTTATAGAAGATATTAAAATAAAATAACACATATTGTAAAATAGGAAATGTATATATAATCTAGATATTCAAAAGTTGTAGGAAGGCAGTTTTGGGGCAGTATTTTTAAAGGATTTTTGTTTGTATATGAGAAACCATAGACATATTCCAAATAGACATATAGTGATGCCTACAAAGTTAACGGTAGATAGATAAAGGCCATAGTAAAAATATCCAAACAAGAGCAAAATGCAAGAGTTTAGCTGAATGACAACGTAAGTCATTTCTGGGTTTGAGTTGAATAACAGTTGGTTGAACGAAATATTTACGCAAGCGCCAATAGAGGAAAGTCCTATAATGGCGAGTATTGGAACTAATGAATACTCAAAGTTTAAAAACCCGGAAATTGAACTAGTAAATGGCAAAGACAAAACGAAAAACAGGGCACATAGAGGAAAGTAGAACCGTAATATGGTCATTGAGTCACATTGTGATTTTGAAACAAAAGATTGAAAACTGAACAGGAATAGGGATGAGGATAAAATACTAAAGATTGATAGGAATCCGCCAGTAGAAGAAATTAGTGAAATACTATTTGTTTGGAAATGTGTGTAGGTCGATAGAAGAATGCCTCCAAGTGCCAAAACTGATCCAGAAATCCAAGCAGGTCTAGAGTGTCTGAGTTTGAATATAGTACGGGAAATAACCAAACTAATAACTAAAGAAAACGCCCTGTAGTGTTGGTATGTTATTAGGGAGGAATTGTATAGCAAAGCTTGGGATTGTAAAAAATAATTAAAAACACTCCATAATGAGTGAATTATTATTGGCTTCATTTCAGGGGCTGAGTTGCTCCTTGTAAATAAACCGTAATTGTTTGATAAAATTTCTATAAATACTGCAGACATTATTTGAGAAAAGCCAGAAACAGCAGTAAGATAGACGAACTGTAATTCATCCTCGATTACTTTACTCACATAAACCCAAAAGAAGCTCGAAAATAGAAAGGCAACTGTCAATAAAGCAGGAATTATAGGGCTATTGCTAGAATATAACTGTTTATGAACATTGAAGAATTTAGAAGTTTCGTATATTTTTTTAGAGATATACGGGTAATTACTGATATTCGATTCGACATTTAAATAATGATCGTTGTAGATAAATTTGTATTTAAACGGCTTCAAGATAATGAATTTTACATCTTCGAAAGCAGAGTTAGTTGAAAAGAAAAGCTTTTTTAATTGAAAAATGAAGCTATCAGGTATAAAGAGTTTACCATTTATAAAACTTTTTACAGAGTCAGAGTTTTTATGATATATTTGATCATCAATAATATCATCATTTATTCCGGATTTCTTTGAAAGTAAGAGAGGATTTGTTGTGATTTTAGAAGTATATCTATTTTTAGGATGATTAGGATAAGGATTTGATATTGATTTTTTGGGCAGTTTATCAAAAAAATGTGTGGTATAAGCCTTTTCGGTATTGCTGACGGATGATTCAGTATAGAAAACTTTTTTTCCTGCCAAACTTCCATCTAAAGATTTCGTTTTTTCCAGATTAGCGATCGCTATTTTAGATTTAATAGAATACTTATTTTTTTTTATTGAGGAATTATAAGAAAAGGATTTTCCGTTATCATTACTAATCATTCCTAATTTATTTTTTAAATATATATACTTTGTTAATTGTTTTGTTATTAAAATCGACAAAATGTTAATTTTTGTTTCGTAACTTCATTTCAAATAGATTTAAATAAAAGTAAACATCGAATAATATAATAGCTGTCTATTTTATAGATTTTAGTAGTAATGTAAAGGCTCATACCTTTAAAGTTGGTGTTTTGAAGAGTAAAGTTCGTGTCTTTAGAATCAGGTAGCATGCTACTAAAGCAATTAGAGCTCTGAAGTTCGATTACTGAGCTCATGTTATAGATAATAGCTGAAAGGCAAAATAATTGAGAAATTTGCCCAAGATTTTTTTTTTTTGGTTTTTTTTTTCAGTGTATTATAATGTCGTAAATCTTTTTTTGTCTCGGAAAGCTTATAAAGTCGTAAGGTTGTATTTTTTGGCAGTTTTTTGATATTATTTTGGCGCTATGGCGTTTGTATAGAATCAGCAACGAGAGAAAGAATGTAATTGTATCAGTAGGGTAATGATAGGATAAAGAGCAAAAGGTTTTTTCTGCAGTAAGTAGAAAATATTAAAATAAAATATAATATAAAAGAAGGTATATATTTATTCCTTCAGCTGGCTCTTTCATGCCCAAATAGTTAATCTTTTTTATTTATAGTATACAAAATATTGATTATATTGACTAAAATGCATCAATGCCTTACATAAGGTTCAATATATAGCGTTATATATTATGTTAATGCCGCCAATTTATAATAGGTACATCAAATCAAATAAAGCCGAATGGATTTGCCAATACTAAAATACCTCTAATCTGCTTAGCTGCGCTCTAGAATTTTGTCAGCATATGTACAAACTATATACATATAAATAAGATATCTGCATACACTATATTTCAAATTTCCCTAAAAATAATATTGGTTTTTCAAGCATATGATTATGCCAGGTGAACTAAAAGAAAAAGATAGATTGTTCATAGCAAACAGTCTAGCCTAAATACGCATAACTCAGTTAATACAAATCTAACTACCCAAACATCGATATAAGAACTAATCATGACATTACCTTATCAATCAGGGCCTAGAAGGTTAGAGAGGATCATATATTGAAAATTTTTACCAAAAAAAATTTTTTTTTGATAATAGCATACTTGTAAAATATATAAATTAAATCTAGGCCGAAAAATAAATATGAAAACAAGGATTAATATTAAACCTCCATCAGGTTTTTTATAAGCAGCGAATCACCCATTCTTGAAAATTGTTAGATCTCCCACCCTCCTCACTTTTTTAACCTTGTTGATTTTAGGCAAAAGGGTTGCTTATGTAGAAAAAAAAACGATACTAGGGCTAATAATTCCAAATCCAAAGGTCATAACCATTAAACAACAAAAGTTATAGAAAATTTATATCTTGTAATTTAATCGCCCATTTAGATAGTAAAGTATTCATTAAAAATCTTTTATATTAAAGCTTAAACTTTAGCATTTTGTAACTACTATAAATTTTTTTGAATAAAAAAGACAGGCTCATTAAGAGGAGCAATTTTATTTTTTAATAAAGCTTATAATAAACAGGTCAATATAGGTTATTATTTAAAATAGAAGTAAAAATATGTAAGTGTGGTTTGTGACTAAGGAAGAAGATGTAGTTATTTAGCTGGTGTTAAATATTTTTCTCATTCAAGGAAAAATTTCATAATGTCAAGTATTGTTAGAATTAATCGAGCTCTATAGAGCGAAAATTAATTCATATTATATGAGGAGAGGAGACATATTAAGTGTTACCATCTTATTGGATAATACTAAACGAAAATATCAAACCAATAAAAATAAGTGAATAAAATGAACTAAAAAATTTTATATATAAATTGTAAAGTGCGCTTATGTGATATCCTTATCATCTTTTAGCAAAGGTAAATGGGAACGGGTGGGCGTGATTTAATATGTCTCCTCTCCTCATAAAATATGAATTAATTTTCGCTCTAAAGAGCTCGATTAATTCTAACATTATATCTCGGAGAGGAGACATATTAAGTTACTCCAAAGGTAATATAGACACTGTTAGGTTACTAGTAGAACCTCTTGTGGGTCTATAATATGAGTCAAACCTGGAATAGTTTGACCAAAAGGCGTGTGTAACTGTGTCGTCGGTGAACACTCCTGCTCATGATGCTATAGCTGGTCCTATTGCGCGTGCTTTGGGTATTGGAGTATCTGGTGAACGTATTATAAGCTCGAATAACATGTGAATGTAGCGAGTTATACTATCCACTGTAAGAGGTTTTGAATAATCATTTAAATATCGTAGTAATCTATTAACAATAATTTTACTATTGTTTACGTGTGGGCTCGAACACGAACTATTAGCAATTCTTTTTTTATATACTTCATATGTATAAACTGGGCATAAAATTTGATCGATATGTCTACTTATCTGACATGAGCGTATGATTGGACGCCCTTGGCGCTTTTCCTTAGGGGAAACAATAGCTAAATTAAGAACACCTAGTGAAATAAATGACTTGGAATCGTCTATACGGTGTATATCTGATGCACGAAGGAATCCTGTAACAGCTAATATCCAACATAATTTTTCTGTTAACTCCTTGTCGGATAGACGATCTGATTGACCTCAGAGCTTAATACTATCTATCACCGGTGTGATATCAATTGAGGGCCTAATAAAAGTTAAAGAGCCATCGTCAAGAGCAGCAAAGAATTCCTTAATAAGCTGAGTATTATCGAGTTCCTCTAGGTTATCCACTATAATTAAAAGGGCAGTTTTATAAGATCGCACTGTGAATATTTTCAAATTTTTCTTGCGGTATATTTCAGCCAGATAATTTACTACCTGTGGAGCAGATATTGCCGAGGTAATACTGTTACTGCTTCTCCAGTCTAAAAACCGCTGTTGTACATGATAGTACCTGTACTTACGTTTTCTACATCGTTCGTTGGAAAAAAAAATGTCAATGGCAAGATTTGACAGACATTGCGCTTGGAGGGCACGCCACCGATCCTCCATGCCATCAGATTCCAATGTTTGTTCTCCGACAGCGGGGATTTTCCGCTTTTGGGTTCAGGTACTACCACTGTTGCTTGTAGAAGTAGCGGCTGGGAAATCGATGGGTTGACTAGGTCGGGGAACCAGATCGCGTATTTCCGTAATGGTGTTATCAGAGTTATTGTCAGTTTGTTCCGTCTGACCTTCTGTATTACTTGTGATATGAAGTTCCATGGGGTAACGCATATGGGTTCCTCCAATTCTTCCAACTGAACGCCAGTAAATTCGCTCCCATAGCATTGGTGTCTGGGAACCAGCTGTAATAAGTTTTCAGCTTCTTGTTCGATTTGGAAGCGAATAGGTCCACGTCGTGAGGACCGAATAGTGAGTTCAGTGTGTCGAATGTTGGGTCCGACACTGACCATTCCGTTTGTGCTGTTAACCTGCTCGGTGCGTCGGCAGGGTTCAATACTGAAGGTACGTACGTTACTTGGGGGCGAGTGTTGGTTTTGAGGCAATGTGTCAATATTTGCTCGGCGATTTCTAATAATTTGGTCGAAGTAGTACTGCCAAATTTCCTCACGTATGCCAGTGTTGTTGTATTGTCCGAATATATTAGGATTGATCTGCCTATAACTTCTTTCAGACGCAGTGCAAATAAAATCCTTAGGAGCTCTTTGGCATTGATATGCATCAATGCCTCCTGTGTATTCCATATTCCGGAGTAAAACTTTGAACCCACAACTACACTCCATGCTTTGTCGCTGGAATCTGTAAAGATTTCCAGTTCTGGTGTCTCTGGTATGAATTACTGGCCATTCCATGTTGTCAGTTACTCCTTCTAAAATTTCAAATTCTGAGTCGCTGGTTCCGTGAGCGTAATTACAGCTGTTAAGGATTTCAGCGACGAGAGTGCGGTGTTTTTCAGTTCTAAGAGTCTTCGTAGCATTAATCTTCCAGGCAACAGGGCCACTGATATTGCCTGTGCTTTCCCGATAAAACTCGCCAATCCCTTCACAGTGGTCTTTCCGATGTTCAACAACTTGCTGGCTTCTCGGCGTAGGTCCCTGACCTTTGACGATGGAACTTTAAGAATTATTTCTCGTGAATTTATTTGCATCCCTAGATGCGTAATAACTTGCTTCGGGGTGGTGGATGATTTCTCCTCTTTGATTCTGTATCCCAGCTCGATAAGCTTGGAGTAAATTCGGCTGGTGTTTGAATTGCATACCTCATTCAATTCTCCCAGAATTAGGAGGTCGTCTAAATACGCTGATACCCGCATTCCCTGTGACCGTGCCCATGTCAATACTGGTCTCAGTACCTGGATAAACGTATGCGGGATTAGTGATAGACCAAATGGTAGTACGCGGGACTGGTATGCTTTGTCGTTCCAACAAAAACGGAGATACTTATTGCATGTCTTGTGTATCAATATGTGCATAAATGCATCCTCCAGATACAGAAATGTCATGTAGTCCTTGCGTCGAATCATCCGACATATCGACGTCAATTTTTTCATTTTGAAGTTCCTTGGTTCCACATGTAAGTTACGCTTCCTCAAATACAGGGCTGGTCTGAGTCCCCATTTTTCTTTGGAATGACAAATAGGTTGCTGTAGAACCCGGGGGTTCTCGCCTTCATCTCCTCGATAGCTCTCTTTGACAAGAGAGCTGATACTTCCCTTGTGATGACCTCGCTCGCCTCCCGGGTCATCTTCCTCTTGGAGCGATGGGGATGGAGCGTCAGCGGTGAGCCCGCGGGCGTGCCCCCTCGTGTGTAAAATTTCAATAAGTCTTTTACCGAATGTTTATGCTTTGGCTGCGCTTCGGCATTCTCCTTCGGAGACTTGAGTAAATTTTCCTTTCTCAGAACTTTCCTGTTCGGGATTTGATTCCTGAACGGAATCACAAACCCTTTCTCGACTATATTCATCACCCATTGATCGTCGGTCAGTTTCGCCCAGGCGGCCCGAAACATAGCGAGACGTCCTCCCACGGGGGATGACGTAGTTTTCTCTACTGAGCGCCCGAATTCTTGCCCTTTTGAGGAAATTTTTGGCTCCTCTTTCCCTGGAACTGACCTCCTTGATTGTTGGAGGTTTTCAGTTGGTGTTGGGCTGGAGCAGCTTGCTAGATTGGCGCCGTTGCAGCGGGGTAGCCGTACCCTGGCTGCTGGCGCTGACGAAAGGGACTCTTCCGTTGAGTCCTGCACATAGTAGCCGTCTTCTTTGACGGATCTGTTCATACATTAGCGATCCAACGGTCTTGTTAGGCGAGCGAGTGATTTCTGAATTTTGTACAGATTGCGTCTGTTCTTTTGAAGCTAGTCGGCGCTGCGTCGTTCAGTGGTGGCGGTTGATAGTTCATTCCAGTGAACTTTGGACACCCATAAATAATGTCCTTTCTGGCTTTTTCCGCTAGTGGTATACTAAAGAAATCTTTTTTCAAGTCCGGAATGGGTTCCAGTAGTTCTGGGAAGCTCTCAATTTCCACTGCTGGCACCACGGTTCTTCTGTGTATGTCGTCACACTCCGGGGCTTGAGCATCCAACGTTTGTCGTTGAGGGAATCCTTGTCGCACTATTGCTGAGAGATCATTGACCTTTTCAGTAAGGTCTTGAATAATTTTCATATAATTTTGATCCATTATGTCAATTACGTTGTTAATTTTATGAGTTTAACGTTTAAAAGTTAAAAGTTAAATACTTAGTATCTAGAATTTATTAAGCTGGTAGTGTACCTATGCGAAAGAAAAGATGATAAGGATATAATCATATGTACTATACATCATATATATGAAAATTTTAGGAATTTTATTTTAAAAAAAAAAATTTTTTTTTTCTAAATTTGTAATTTCGGTTATATTATCCAATATAGATGGTAACATTTATATATATATCCTATATGAGAAATAATGAATTATAAACCGTTACAAATAGCGCTCTAAACTACTCAATTAAATATGATAAATTAAAGCATAAAAAAGACTGAAATTTGATTGGGCTTTGTAATTCATAACTCTGAAAATGATTATGAAGTATAAAAGTTATACATAAAATTTTATGGGTAAAACTGGGCCGAAAAAAATGTAATCAGAGCAAATATACATTTATAAAAATTGATATATATACCAAAACTGGAAAATAAATAAAAATGTACTATAATATAAACATATAATTATCATTAGCTACATCATAAAAAAACAATATTATATTCGCTTGCCTATGTTTAGGTACTTTATGTTGAGATGAAATGCGCTTTACTAAAGAACAAGTAAGAGAATCAATTTATAAGAAGTCGCAAAGAAAAACTAAACTCAAGGAGATTTTTTAAAAAAACAAAAACACTAATAATTTACGTTATCTAAGATAAAAAAGAAGATTATGCCTTGAGAATTTGAAATTAAACATAATGATAAACAGTGTTTATAGATAGGAAGGGAAGTGTATAAAGATTTAGAATGGAAGTTTAGCTAGTAGATTTTTATCATCTTTTTAGTTGAAATAGTTTATTCATATAAATAAAAACACTTTACTATATTTTAAATTATTTTCTTTCCTGCCCAAATGCAGATTATTTTATGCAATTTACATTGGCCAAATATATAACTAAAAATAATTTTACCTAGAAGCAAACACAGCTACATGTGTGGAAGGTTCTCCCGTTAAAGAGACGGCTTCCTGGTTAAGACTATGTACTCCTTGGAATCATCAGTCTCCTATAATATTTTTGAAGAATCAGTGAGATCTTTATTAATACTTTCTTTAGTCATAGTAAATAAAAATGTTTTCGATTATATAATTTTTTATTATTAATTTAAAATTTGGGTTTTTATGAGCTATAATATATAAAATTAAATTAAATCAAATAAATATTGGTTAATTTTATATTAAATATTTGAGTAATTTAGTTTTTATTATAACGAGGTTTAATACAATTTAAAATTATTAATGTTTGACTAGATAATGAATTTTTAATGAATTATTTTATTTAAAAAATCTGGCACTTTTTTCTAACCGTCAAAATAATATGGCTATTTATAGTTTTATTTTCTTTTAACGTTCAGATTTTTTAAATCTAGTAGTCAATTAGTCATTCTATATAATAATAAAAGCTCAAATTTTACTTTATTTCTATCTTTTTTTACTAATAACGCAAATATTTAAAAAACTAGTACACGATTGAGTTTCGTCTGGAAGTTCTAGTTCTGAACTTCCACATATATGTTATAGAAAATAATTTTTCTGAGATGTACACATAACGCTACTACAAATTCAAAGATCAATCAGGGTATTCGGTAAAATTCTTATCATGTTCACTAGGATATAATGTGATCATAAAATAGTTTTAATCGTTGAAATAATATTTCTAATGGAATAAAATACCTTTTATGGATGTTACATGTATGAATAAATTATAAATATTATTCGATTATTTTATCAAAGTCAGATAAAAGTAAATTGAAGGTGTAGAAATATCTGATATAGGTATTTAATACATCAGAACTTCAGTTTGTTAAAATTGTTAAAATTCTATCAGAACCACCTAAAATACATGAATTTTACAAAGTTCAATTGCTGTAACCAGAAAACTGAAAATGACAGATAATTTCCCTAATTCGAGAGTTTATCAGTGATATTTAATTTTAATCTCGAAGTTACGATAGAGTCTAAATTTAAATTCTCTGATAGTTCGCCTACTTTTGTTAATTAAATGAAAGTGTGATTTATTTTTAGCTATTTTAACCATAAAAGAAAGGTTAAGAAGATGATATATGTTGAATATAGCTTCCTGAGACGATCTAAATTTACCGCTGATTAAAATATATTTCTCAAATTTGATTCTGGTGAAAATCAGCTTTATAATGGGGAATAAAATGGATAATTGATGCTATAGAATAAACATAGAATCAGAAATTAACTAAGAAATTCGAGTATTTGTATAATATAGGAATAAAGCAATCATAATTTCAGTTTTTATGCTCACCAGTGCATCCTGTGAGCGTGATTACCATAAGTTATCGATTTCAAGAACATGAGTCAATGGGCTTTAAATTCACTGGTGAAAATAGGAATAACCGCCTGAGTGATCAGAAACGGGAATTTGATAATAAAATTTTGAGTTAATAATCTACTGGAATAATCGTAAATACAAAAGTCGACCTAAAAAGAAGAAATAATCAGTCTATACTTCTTTAGCTAGTCTTAATTTGAATATATCTGGGTGAGGGGTTAAATAGAGTAGACCTTCAGGAAATTTTTCCAGTCCTGCTTGATGGGAAAATTTATGATATTATACTCGATACTACCCCGAGTAATGCAAAAATGAAAATTTCGCTATTTCTCCAATTTCTTATTAGAATACGCTGAAAAAACATTTATAAACTGTAGAAAATACTAAAATATATTTAATTTGAAGTTAAATCATTTAATAACATCGAAATATAGATTCGAATTAGTTTTTATACTTACTAATTTAATCTATTATTAGCTTGAGTTATGAAAAAAACTGTATGAATGATCAGAGTATATAAAATGAGTTTTAGTTTGCCTTTATATCCGTGAAATTAGTTATAATTTTGAGCTGGTAATTGTTAATATGTTTTATTGGTATTTGATTGTATATTATATTTATTCTGATAAATTTTGTGATTGAAAAGTACTAATGAACTAGCATATAGCGAATATAGATCTTGTAATTTTCGTTAAAAGTAGCTTTTGAAAAAAAAAAATAATAACAAAAATACTCTATGTATTTTTTATCAAATATTAAAAAACTATTTATTTTTTATTAAAAAACAGAACATTATTGAAATTTTCAATATTAAATATAGTTTACAGCTTTGTTTTGATATAATAATAAAAAGTTTTTACTTTTTTAAACTTTTATGAGCTCTTGAGATTATTTCCTAGTTATTTAAGTATAATTTTTTTTTAAAGCATTTAAAATACTTATACTTTATTTTTAATAAAGTTGCAGATAATTTTTTTTTACAATAAAGTATTTTCAAGCCATAGTTTAGTTATATATATTAAACTGCAAAAAAAAAAAACCATCATATTTTAAATTTAATTTTCTAATTATCAGATATGAATTTAGAAAATTACTCATTTGAACTGATTTTAAATCAGTTCAGTCTAAATTTAAATTTTTTGTTTATTTTATATTTTATATTTTAGCATTCAATATTTATATCTATATCAACACGTATATATTAGTTTGTTTTTCAATACACATATAGTTATTTTAAATAATTTCAGAGTTTTTTTAACGCAGTACTTTTCTAGGGGATATTACAACAAAGAATATCCAGAGTAAGCCTAGGTCTGATGCGCTATGGCAAAAATAACTAATAATAAAATTAAAATTAAAAAAAGCAATTTCATTAAATTAAAACGTGATTAAAATATTTAATTATGTATGCAAATTAATATGGAACCAAAAAATAAAAAATCTTGCTGAAATTTTAATAGAAATTTATGGTTTATAGTGCAAATCTAAGTAAATCAATCAATTAAGTCTAGAGTCACAGGTTTGAATTTTTATAGCTAAGGCGTTGCTGGTGTATAACAATGACCAGATTGATTACCTCTAAAATTTTGTCTTATAGGCACTGGTTATACAGTTAATAATATTCGAAAGCATTTAGATTTAGGTTATACAGTTAATAATATTCGAAAGCATTTAGATTTAGTAAATTTTGACTCAAGACTTTGGTACTGGGATTATAAGTGAGCGAATAGTTAAAGATATACTGGATTTTGAAAAGGGTCGGAAATGGCGGCGCTAGCGAAATGAAAAGTTGTGCTCTTTTTTTTTTTATTACGTTGAGAATTAACATGCATAAAATGAGTCTTTAAATTAAAAAAGTGAAGTTGTTACAATTTTTTTTTGAAAAGGAGGTTTTTATTGGCTATAAAGTAAATAGATGTATAGGTAGAAGCAAAGAGTGGTTATTGGAGAACTACAAGTCGCTTCTGACCATAAAACCAGGACCAGTTGGTTCAGATGTGAGGGAAGTCAAACCAGTAGCTGGTTGGCAGGTTTTGCGGCTTTGTTGAGGGCCAGGAGCAGGAATCTTACCAGCTTTTAAGCTATCAAGTAGCTTGACTGTAATTTCAGGGGTTAAATCCTCCTAAAAGTATATTTATTCGTAATTTTTAGGTTCAGTAGAATGAAATAATTCTTTCATATTAAGCTGACGATAGTTTTTTTTGTGATTAATCGGAATTTAGAAAAGTAAAATAATAAAATTCTTACATAGTAGTCGTCATTTATAGCCATAACAGGGGCATTTACACAAGCACCAGCACATTCAACTTCAACCAAGGTAAAAGTACCGTCAGAGGTGGTTTGGCCAACCTTTATTCCTAGGTGTTTTTCAACTGCTTCAAATATTTTCCCAGAACCACATAATTGACAAGGAGTAGTTCCGCAAACTTGCAAAAAGTATTTGCCAACAGGTTCTCTATATAAATCGAAAAAATGATATAAAATGCAATTTTAACACCAAAAAAATTGTGCAGATACTGAATATCATTTGAAGAATTTGTCTTAATAAAATCAAAGAAATGTTTTGAATCTTATTATACTCTAATTTATATGAGGTACAAGTCAAAATGTTAAATTGAAAATAATAATAATAGTAAGGGGTTTTACCTGTTAAACATTGTGTAGAAAGTGGCAACTTCGTAAACACGCATTGGGGGTAGTTCCAAGAATTCAGCAATATAGTTCATGACACCAATAGAGGTAAAACCATTCTGGCGTTGGGCTAAATCTAGCAAGGGGATAAGGGCGGCCTTTTTGTATTGAGGAGGGTATTTAGCCAAAATTTTTTGGGCGACAGCAATGTTTTCAGGATTGAATTTGAATTTAATTGAAGGATTATTGTAGCTAGAATCTCTGTGCTATAAATATGAATAGATTTTTAAAATATGATGCTTAATTTAAAAGAGAAGGGAATGGAAATAGTTATTCTTACAACAAAAAGATGATCGCTGTTATTGATTGAGGAGATCGAAAAGGATCTAGAGATGATCGACCTGATTGCAATTCTTGAGGAGGCAATTCTAGCTAGACTAAGCATTTTAATAATCGAATTCGAGTTAGCTTTTGAGTTAGCACAGATAACTATTTTATTTAATTTCCTTATATAAAGGCAGCAACTACAACAAGATTATAAATAAATTGAATGTATTATTTATCGTTACTAACAAATAGTTCAAAAAACTACTAGAAAATAGTATAATAAAGTAATCTTTGTTATTTATTAGTTACATTCCAATAGATCATATTTTATTGGTAATGGTGATATGGTAGATAAGAAACAGCCAATAATTGATTATAATTAAGCTTTGCTGATACAAATTTATTGCTTGATTAGTACTTTTATTCTAACTAATAGAAATTTAAGTAAAATTAATCAGTCAAATTATTCGCAGGTACTATTATGAATAGCGAATAGAGTATTTTAAGCCAATACATTTAGCCTGCTAGATTAAAATCTAGCTCAAGAAGTAGCTACGCACAGAGGTTAGTCGTTATCATTAACCCTTTCCCGTCCAACACTCTTTAAAAAAATCAATTTATTGATTTGTATATGGTTTTTAAGCAAATTGACCTTTTCAAAGAGTACTGAACGGGAAAGGGTTAAGTAAGCTTAGTAAAGCCTCATAATTTTGTATTAGGCTCTAAATGATATTCGCACTTTTGAGCGATATAAGTTCACACAAATGTGAATGAAATACGTTCATTATATAGTATTTTTATCGACATAAAACTACTATGGAAGTTATTGAGAGCTTTGACTACCAACATTATGCAACACATAATTTTTTAAGGCGATCCCATTGTAAGTAATCATAATTCATGCCCACTTTAAGTTACAATAAAAATAATATGCAAAACGCACTGAGCTAAATATCTCAAATATCATGAAGATTTAATCGTGTATGCTAAGCCGTTTCAGGTACACGCTTGAAATAATTTAATGCGATAGCTGTAATAAGATATAGAACACGACTGGATGTTAACTGCCTTTATAGATGTAGAAATATAATTTATAAAGCCGAGTTTATTGAACTGTGTCAATGATGTATGTTGTTGTACCATTATGAGATACAAATAGCTACACTTTCCAGAAAGGAATAAACATCATATTCCTTTTTACTATTAATTAGCTATTGACTCATTCAAGAGAAACTCATAATGATAGCTGTCTATGGTTCGCTAATGATTTTTAAACTGTTTATCCATTCGATAAATATTGCAAATTAACCAATAAATTGTATCGTTTATGATTTGTGTGCTGATTGTGGAACAATTGTGATCAATTCCAGTAGTACGTTAACTAATTGCAGAGCTTGTATACAGGCTATGAGGTATATTGTTTAGCATATTGACGAAAGAGTAGCTCAAGACAAATGTATCTCAAAGGGCGCAAGAAAAGAATCGACCGTATAAATGAATAGAAAGCCATAATGAGCTGAAATACGATCATAACCCTGTCTCGTTTAAATATTAGCTAGGAATTTCTCTTACATATATTATTGAGTAATTTCGCCCTCTATACTTAACATGGAATTTTTCAGAATCAATCAACTTATCCAGATTTGTCTAAATTCATTATTCTCAAAAAAAAAAAAAGGCAAGTTCAGGGAGGACCAATAAGCTACAAATATTCATAGCCAATAAGAGGAGCCTATTTCCACGACTGCCGAAATATCTTTAATAAAAAGCGTGCGCGTAAAGCTATTGGGCATTAAATGGTGCGAAGGAAATGGATAGGGTGCAAATATTAAAAAGGGCAGCGGAGTAAAATGGCGGTAAAGAGAAATAAAGCCAAACTGCAATTTGTTCAAAAGCTATACAAACTCCAATTAGTTCAAAAACCACAAAAAAATTCAAGTTGGCTCAGATGACAGAAATTTTTATTAATTCTCTGCTTGTTACTGAAACATACCCTGCATAAAAACCTTCCCCTATTGAATGTATCTTTATCTAAAAATTGTCTACACCTCACCAAAACTATAATAACTGCTTACCAACTTTCACAAATAACTTACATCCCGACTTTCGTTTTTCTATAATATACGCTGACTCCTTTTTTTAGAAAGCGATCTTATTCTACAATATGAGCAAGAATTCTCAGGACAAAAAATCGAATCTAGCTTTACTCGATAACACTTTAAACAAGGGTGAAAGTACCCCTCAGAACACTACCAGAAAAACCAAAACTGCGACTTCAGGTGGCAGGGCTGCTTCGGGAAAGCCCAAAATAAGCAGCAACTTAAGTAACAAATCTGAAAGCAAAAAGAGTGATTCTACAGCCTCTGGTAACATTCAAATTTTATATCAGCTCCCCTTTCATATACCCCCTCCCCTCCCTTAACTATCACTAACAGCATCTTATTTAAATAATATCATATTTATTTAGAAAAAAAACCTCAAATACAGTTAAGACATCAGATTTATCAAAAGTTAAGTCAAATTGAGCAGATAGAATTTGCAGAAAGAAAAAAGTAATTTCCATTTTATTTCATGATAAATTTCACAACCTGACCCTTCTTTTTCATATCAACTGACTATAACTTTAAATTAAATTAAATTTTTTGTATATTTAGGGAGTTTTATCAAAAGAGAAGCGAAATTAGAGATGAAATCAACCAGATATTAGAAGGTACCCACCCTCTTTACCAGGAATTAGTTAAAGAATTGGAAGAGGAAAGAGACTTCCAAATTAAATACGCTGACGATATGTGCAAAGCTAGAATAGAAATTCACAAAAAAGAACATGATATAATAACTGAACAAACGACAACCGACTTTCAAGTAAGTTAATTCTCGATATTAGTTGCAATTACATTTAACTTTATGCAGCTAAAATCTACAAACTTCCTATTCTAAACCTCCTCCCCTGCTAACACGGCAAAATTTACTATTTTTTTTATACCTTTCTCAAGGTTTTTTTTAAACAATAATTATAATTTTCTTTTCTATTAATTATTCTAGAACGAGAGGAAAAATCTAATCAACCAACTAATTTTGAACGTTGAAGAAAGAAAGCGGAAAATCAAAGACGAAAGGGACTGTCTCGAAGTAACATCCGACTTCATTCTTGAAACCACCAGAGGTTCCTCAAAAAGAAACTTAAGAAACCGTGGCTTAGACGCTATCCTCAACAACTCTTTCAAAAACGTCTCGTCAAATAGCGCTCTAACCAGTACTGGCACCAGCGCCACTGTCAAAAGAAAGCAAATACAGAATTTTTCAATGCAAGGGCTAGCCGACGAGGACGTTATTTCCGACCTGACCGAACTAAGAAAGTTCACAGGCGTATCTGGACCCATCCCAACTATAAATAACAACAAGAAAAATCCTAAGAGCAATAAACGATAAACACCATAAAACATCCGCCTAAATAATAATATTACAATAGTTAAATTCATACATTTTTTTGCCTTTATCTAGTATACCCTAATTTTTTTTCTTATTTTTTATGTTTATTTGTCTAGCTATATAAATTCTATTATGTCATTTTGAGTTAATTTTTAACGGCAATAAAAAAGTTTCTCTCTTATTTTTAATCATTCAACTGGTATAAAGATTGTAATTCCTTTTTATCAGCTTTAAATATAATTAAAAAAAAATATTAAAAATTCAAACAAAATAATAAAAAAGATTAAGTAAAATACTGTTTGAAAGTTTGTTATTAATACTATAATTATATCTAAACATTTTTTATAGCTGATTGTAAAAATGTGTTTATCCTTTTGCATGTCTCAAAGCAAGCCTTTTGACACTCGAAATACTATTTAAATTAATAAACAAAAAAAAAAATCGTTAAAAGCGTGTAAAAAAATATGTTGTGAATATAAGCCGCTTAAAGTATATATATATATTATGTGCGAGATAATAATATTCTATTTTTTTTTCCTAACCTGTTCTTTGCTAAACGTGCCTACAGAGTTCACATACACGGGTGAATCGGATTCAGATATTCCAAAAGCAAAAGTGTGGCATGAATCAGATCCCTATTGTTAATAATAAATTAGTATTCAACAAAAATAAAGACTAGGGGAGGAGGTAGGTAAGATTACATCAATTATTTCTTGAGTAGGATCTATAACTATAGAATTATCTTTGTTAATAGCGGCAGTAACTGCGCAAATCATATTCGATAATGGAACGCCAGCGTTTATAAGTGCCATACAACCGGCGTTAATGGCTGCAGATTCAACCTAATAATAAAAAAAAAGGCAAAATAAAAAACATGTCCGTATTAATGAAATATCTAGACTTCTGATTATTTTACTATAGCTTTAGCGACATCCTGAATTAGACTAATAATAGTAAAATAAACTTACACCACCATCGTCGTTTAGTATGACAAAGTTTAGCTTTATTCTTGTTCTCGGGTGCATGTATACTAGTATCTCTGTTGTAAAAACTGACTCTAAAGAATGTTCTAACCACCTATCACTTGTACCTAAAGCATAAATAATCGAAATTTATAAGTAAACACTTGAAAATAATTGTCGTTAGAAATATTAATCCAGATTATTATGAAATCGAGTTTATAATTTCATTTTTATACTAAGTGTTAAAAACGTACCGGAAACTCCTGAGGCAGATCTTAGCTGAACTTCGACAACAGCCTGATCAAATTTTTCATTTTGAACTCTAGTTTCAATAGGACCATTAACGCTGCAAACAACAGTTGTTAGGCCTGCATTTATTCGAAAGCGTATACGTGTATGGTTTTAAAGTATATTGAAGGTAAGTTAAAAAATAGAATAATCATTGGTTAATTATCAAGAAGCTTAATCTTTCTCAAAAAAAAAAAAAAAAATGAATGGAGCATTGTATGTATATATAATAAATATTTTGTTCATGGTAAATTAAAAATTTAATTTGAGGATGGATGATTATACCTGAAGAATACTTTGCGGAACCATCAGCTTTATTTAGTAAACCATTTTCAAAAGTGATTAATCGAGTTTTGGTATCCAAATCGGAAGATTTCATTTCGACGTCATCCATCATTATATATTTGATTGTTTAGAATTCGATATGTAAATGAAGCTTATTAATAGTTTTTTTCTCTAATGAAGGGTTAATTGGATTTTGTTTTGCTTAAAATAAAGTAATTCGGCGATGAATAATTATTTCATTTATTGTTACACTCTTGTAAATGTTTTTTTTTTTTTTTTTTTCAAGTGAATTATGGATCAAAATTTGCAATAGAAAAGTTGAAAATACATTTTCATTTGCTTGTATGATGATTTTATTCTTTTTTTATTGGTTGATTGGGTTGTGTCAAGCATTCTAAATTTTTTTATTTTGAAGCATAGGCCAATAATGATTATTAATCGTTTTTTTTAATAAATACAAAGAATGAATTAGTAAATCAAGTGGCTGATAAAACTTAGTATTTCCCTAGAAGCCAATAATCGTTAATTATCCAAAAAAAATTCATTGAGCTGAAATTTTTAAGCGCAAGTTTCCATAGCAATATAATATTATATATTTAAAGGCAAAAACTAGGGTTATGATTTAGCTTGTAGTGAAGGGGCATCTACACCATCATATTGAAAGATTTAGAGCAATCGATATAATTATACAATTGTAGACTCTAGTTTTGATATTTTGTGTAGATAATTTTGATATATTGATATTGGAGTTAACATTTTCAGTTAATAACAACTTGTACTAATGTATTTCATATTTTACTAGATTTTTTAAACTGGTCTCCTGTTTGAAAATTTGTTTCATATACAAATGAATTACTGAGGTTACATTTATAAAAATAATTACAAAATTGGATCTGCTAATTCTCCAGCTCAAAAAAAAAAAAAAGCTTTTTATAAGATTTTAATAGATTGTACACTTCGAATAGTGATCGCCATTAATCCCAAAAAAATAAAAAAAATCAATATTTTAAAGTAAAAATATTAGGACCCAAATAATAATTTTTTATTTACGTATTAAAAATTACTCAAATATATAATACACACTCATTGGACATATAAAGAAAAATGTAAAAAATAAATTAAAATTTTAGGTTTATACGTACTGCGACACTCGCTGCTTAAAATCTATGGTGTCTATAACACATCGTAGATCGTCTTAAATGACGAAGCCTAATAAATATTTTATTTTATTTTTCTAAAAAAAAAATTTTATGAATCTGATTGTCTTGTATTGTTGATACTCTAACGAGATTAAGAGCCGAAGCATAAAATAAAAAATAATCAGTAATAGAAATACCATTCTTAATCCTTTTAGAGGCCAATGCTCTCAAATTTTATTAAAAATCGTAATTGGATATGCCAAAAATATTTATTGGTTAAAGGATATATTAAAATTATTATCCAATAATATACGATTAAAATAATATAATTACGAGATATTAAATTTTATTGGTATACTGTAGTCAAATAGAAAACAATAGATTTAATTATAAACCATAAACGAATCATAATTTAATTTTTTTAAAGATTAATAGACACGAAAAGGTTAAATACGAAGAAAAAAGTTTACTAGAACCTTGACTAGGCGAATTCAATTTTGTTGGAACGAGCTTAATCCCATGACTGAAAGTAACTCCAGTCATCCAGCCTACTTGAAGCAATGCCTGAGCGGATCTTTCGGTTGGTAGATTAATTCCATTTCCCTTTAGGTACGCAGCCGGTAGACCGGCAGAGGAATTTATTAGTCTTGGAATTTTAGTTTTTTTAAGCCTTGCACCAAATTTACCATTTTTTAGCTTAGTTTACCCCTAGATTCATTTATTATTATCGTACCAATAAAATTCCATTAGTAAAAAAAAAAAAACCTTGCGCTATTGCAAAATCTTGTAATGACAAAAATGATCTACTACCCTTGAAAATGTTAAACTACTCTTTTTTTTTTAGAATATTAACCTCATTGCATTTCCAGCATGGTATAAAAATATTCAAATAAGCCATTTGACTTTTCATTTCTATCCTTTTCAATCTATTTCTACAAAATATTTTCTACTTTTTTAATAAATACCAAAAATGAACCAAAAACAAGGTGCTGCTGTTTACGTTTATTATCAGTACATATCTATATTTTCCCACATTTTATTTTAGAGTGCTTAACGCTTTTCACTCTTTAAACTTGCTTACTTTATTTTTAACCTTTTCCGAGTCCAAACTATTAAATTTTATTTTTTAGGATATCCACAGCCCCCATGGTCAACAGTACCCACCTAACCCATCACGTCCTCAAGGCGGCCAATATTCTGGGGCTAAACAGCCCCAAGTAAATTATGTACAACAGCAACCTGTAAAAAAGAGCGGATCTGGTGCTGGTAACGATAATTGTGCTTGTTTATTATTCTGCTGCTGTTTAGAGCTTCTCGTCTAAATCATCACCCCCATTCCATTCACACTTCGTAATTCTAAAAAGAAAGCGTTGTTTTTTGGTTTGGGGTTAATGAATTTCTGGGAAAATCGAATTTTTTTCGTAACCAATAACCACCAATCCCTCCCTCCCAAATACCACACTATCCAATGTTCTGTTAATTTTAATATTATTTACTTTACATCACTACTTTCTTACACGTAATAGTATTTATCACTATTTATTTACTTTTTCAACTTGGCCCTTTCACGGGAGGCTGTCTTTTTTTGAACCACCAAAGCTACCCAACCAAGTAACAATCTGATAAATTAATATTTAAATTATAAAAATTACTTGGGTATTAATTTCAACATATGCAATAACAAATAAATATTATATGGATTATCCAATTATGGTTTTTAATAAAGTTAAAGAGTGTTGGCCCCCGAAAGGGTTAACCCTTTCCCGTCCAACATATTTTTAAAAAATCAAACTTGTGATTCGTTTATGGTTTATAATGAAATCTATTATTTGATGTATAACTACAGTATACCAATATCGTTTAATTTCTCGGAATTAAAGTATTTTAATTGAACATTGTTGGCTATATCAGGTGGGTCAAAAATAGTCTACCGCCCAGGAAAGGGTTAAGAAATATCTTTCTTTGTTTGCAAACAAATGATACAGATTTCTATCAGCATATCATTGCAGTGGTATATTATATAATCGATATATTAATTGTGTTTAGAAATGTTTCATTATGTAAATTACATAATTCTTAAGAATTTGAGTGATTCTGGAAATCACACATCAAGATTTAGTATATAGGGTGTTCAAGTTTTTCGAAAGCAATAATCTTAGAATAAAACGTGTTTAATGATTCGTTATTATTATTTTTAGACTTAGCACTCGAAATGCTTTCGTACACAGCCAATAGATTATTGACATTTCAGTTAAGCCTATTATCTAATAGCTTTGCTAGCTAAAATTTTCAGTTTATAAGCGACTTATTATCCATAAAAGACCTAATACTTAACGTTTGAGGTATCAGAATTCATGACAATAGAACCTTTTTTTGAGAAAACGTGATAGTGTATAACATCAAACTAAGAAATCAGACCGACTAATCTAAAAAATTATTAAGAAGCAGACCCTCTCACAAGGTAGAACGGTTAGATGGTGATCAACTACTGTCTTAAGCATTTAAAAAACTCGAACGCTGGATAATTTGACGATAATTAATCGCATACTTATATTAGAACTTGGAATAAAAAAGCCATAACTATAAAATATATTATTTGGGTCGGCAAAAGCCAGAAGGGCTAAAATCTATTTGATAAAAGCTTAATTTCAAACCTTCATAGTTACAGACCATAGCTTCTTGGTCACATTATATAATGAAAGTCAAGTTAAAAACTTTAAATCCTTGGCACTATATTTTTATTTTTTGGGCTTGATACAGTTGAATACACTGTCAAACTGATACACTCAAAATGGTGCTCTGCTGAAAAATCCTCGGATATTAAACCCGCATTGCGATGCCTTGTCAAACTTTGCTTTTTTTTCTGTAGACATTCAATTCGCTGCTCGAGAAAAGCGCGGCAATTTCTCACAAAAAGAAATCATCAGCAAAAGCATTTAAAGTTGAAGAGTGAATAACATAATACTAATTTAGCCAATAGGATACATGAGCTAATCCCTTCAATGCAAAATTGGCTTTTTTCTCAATGATTATTGGGATTTAGAAAATAAAGAACTTTTAAACTACTTTTTTTTAGTATAAAAACCTCTCTGCATTTCCAATTTAGTATAAAATTATTAATATAAACCCTTCATCTTCCCTTATCTTTTCTCTTCATTCTATTTCTAAAAAATACTTTCTATCTTTTAAAAAAACACCAAAAATGAACCAAAACCAAGGTATTGCTATTTACATTTCCTACCAGCACATCGCTACGTTTTCCCACATTTTATTTTAGAGTCCTTAACGTTTTCCACTGTTTCTACTTGCTCGCTTTATTTTAAAACTTTTTCTGAATCCAAACTTTTAACTTTTATTTTTTAGGATACCCACCACCAAACAACTACGGATACCCACCACAACAAGGTGGTTACCCACCACCTCATGGTCAGCAGTACCCACCTAACCCATCATACCCTCAAGGCGGCCAATATCCTGGTCCTCAGCAGCCCCAAGTAGTATATGTTCAACAGCAACCAGAAAAAAGCAGTGGTCCTGGTGTTGGTACCGGTATTTGTGCTGGTTTGGCATGCTGCTGCTGTTTAGATATGCTCTGCTAAATCATCTCCCCATTCCGTTCACACTCCGTAATTTCTAAAAAGATAACGCTGTATTTTGGTTTGGAGTTGATGTGTTTCTGGAAAACTCGAATTTTTTTGTAACCAATAACCCACCCATCCCTCCCTCCCTAATACTACGATATCCAATGTTCTGTGAATTTTAATATTATTTACTTTACATCGCTACTCTCTTATACGTAATAGTATTTCCATTATTTATTTATTTCTTTTTTCTGTTTCTTAATAAACGTAATTTTCAGTAACTATCTAAAATAAAATGGCTATCATAATTATCTAATCGCATATATTCTTTGGTAGTACATTTGATAGTGTAAACTATACATATATTCTGGATATATATCCAAATAAATAGTTTAATAATAAATAATCTTAAAAAAACAAGAATATAGAAAAATAATGCTCAAATATAACTAGATCTTTTTTTTTAGTCCTATAGGGCCAATTAAGCTTAATTTAAAATTGTAAAAAAAGATATTTAAAAAATTAAAAAAATATTAAAAAATCTTTTTCAATTGACCCACCCACTGCTGCAAACCATTATGCCATAATAGTTAATTTTGACTGAAGGTTCTTTTGATAGAATAATTGATTATTCTTTTGTTTCAAGTTTGGCGAACAAAGGGCCATTATTTATGTTCACAACAATCCACCTCATTGAATACTTTAATAACAATTAGTGCGTTTTTATTGACCAAATGTTTTAAATAGATTTCAGTTATCAAATAAAAACGTTTCAATAGATACATATGTCAATATACTTGGATTCTATTTAATTTATGAAATATACTACTATTTTATTGCTAATATCTTTTCTATCTAACTTATTTAACTCTTGTCTAAATCCATTCAAAAAAAAATTCAATGTTTACTAAACGGAGCAAAAATTTACTTTACCCTAAATAAAGTAGAACACTTTATCCCTGTTATTTTTTAAACAATTTATACCCACTCGAAAACTTTAAAGATTTAAATATAAACCAAAATAATTAATATAAGTCTTTAAAATTTTAGAATATTGGTATTATTATCTATAAAATTTATTCTCGAGATAAAAAAAAATATCTAAACTAATTATTTAATTAAAAACACGTCAGAATTAAGGAGCATGATTTATTACTATTTTGGGGGGATTTTTTGTAATATTTGGTATTTATGATTAATTTACAGTATTCTCTAGATGATAAAAATCAGCAATTTCTAAAGTACACCGAAAGACCTCAAATTTAATTGAACACTCTTTAAAATATCAAGAAAATTAAATTTTATTTTAAATTTTATCAAAAGTTTAATATTAACTAAGTAAAAGCTTCATACAATTTATCATCCTTATATTTCTCAGAGAATTTATTAAGCAATTTAAAATTATACAAAAAAAACTAGTAAAAAATATTTAAAAGTTCAAAAAGGTTATCTTTCAACCAACCACTCTTCACCGTTCAAATTAGCTCCACACTTTAAGAAAATTATTTAAACGGCTGAATACTATTTTTTTAATTATGATTTTGTTACAATAAATGGACTATAAGTACTGTAAGAAAAACTTTTCCATTTCAATTATATTAGATAGTTCGATATTACAATTTTGAGACTATTTTTCTAATTAAACTATGTAAAATTATTTTAAAAAAAAATTAAATTTATGATGTATCGGCTAAAGATGTAGATAATAATAAAATTGATATTAATAAAAATCTAATTCGAATTCGAATTGGATTGAATTTATATACTGACGCGAAACTGTTTATATCATTTTTTTTCTCTACCTTTGATTACAAAAAAATTTTTAATTCGAGTAAAACATATGAATTTGGTCGATTTTTCATTAATAAATTCAAAAAGAGAAAGAAAATTTCGTAAAAAAAAAACTTTGGATTTTTGAATTGAGATTTAAATATTGAAATTAATAGAGCTCAGTTTGACTTTTATTGCTTTGAGATAACACATAATAGACACGATAAATTATTTTTATAGCGAGTAGTTGGGAGGGTGAGGAGGTGATGATAAATTATTTGGCAAATTTTGATATAATTTACATCCCTTATCTCCAGAAAAGTATAAAATTTTAACCCTTATTGTATATTTGGTACTCTTGTGTATCTGAGCTTTCATATTCCCTAATTCTTTAGTCGAAATTGTAATAACTACCTTTTTTTTTTAAATAAATTTAAAATTTTTGATTATTCTATTATGCTTTCCTAAATTTGGATAAAGTTATATTAATTTAGATTTTCTAATTTTTTTATATATTTTATTATCGTATACTTTTATTAATAGCTTTGTAGAGATTATAAAAGTCTTTATTTAATTTTGATAATTATTAAATCCCTCTTTAATTGAATATAATTCGTTAATAGATAATATTTAAAAATAAAAGATAATTTGTAAATTTAAAGATAAAAATTTTTTACTATCCCCACTCTCTATTTGGAATACAACTAAAATTGTATTTATTTTTCACATGAAAAACTTCATTTTAGAGCTCTATATCTTATTGAATAAACTATCGGTAAAACACTATTTTTACAATTGTAACAGAATATTTGTAATAGGAATATTTAAAAAATCAAATTCAAGTATTTTTAATGAAATTTGCTAAAAAAAACTGAATATAAAATTATAAATTTTTTTATATAATTTTGATAAAAATAAAATTTATTAAGCGATAATCATTTGTAGTAGAATAAAAGAAAAAAAATATTAATTATTTAATAAAATATACTTTAAGATTAGTCGAGCCCTTTAGGGCGAAGATTAATCGTACTATATGAAAAGAGCGGTCATATTAAGTACTCCAGAGGTAGTACTGCTTCAGTTATATTAGTCTAAGTACTACGGTTCAGTCAGTACAAAGTATATAACATGCTATAGTTTGAACAGAACACATGCGATACTATATTTTCTACTAGAACTTCGGAGGTGACGACCAAGGTTGAAACGATTGCGCGCGATTAGGAAATTGGAGAATTCAGGGGTCGCTCTATTAATTATGAAAGATTCTTTGCATGTATTGCTATTATGTCTACTGATATTGTCTTGCTGAGGTGCTTGGTGTGACAAAATAGCCTGATTACAATTATTGAGTCGTTTTTGACATGTGGGACTGAGAATAATACGGTTTTTATACTAGTCTGGTATATTTTATGTTCCATAATTGGGCATAATATGGGATAAAGGTGCCTAATTATTTTGCATGGGTTTTCTTTCTGCTTACCCTTTCGATTTTCCTTGGGAGCGATAATGACCAGTTTAAGATTGTAATTCGCGATTTTAGTTTTTGATTCGTCAATTCTGTGGATATCACTAGCACGTAAAAATACACACAGAGATATTAACCAAGAGCGCTTTGTGGTAAGATTTTGGTTATCCAATCCACTAGCTTTACGCGATTCGATTAATTTTAAGATAATCAGTGATATTTTGATTTCAGAGTTGAATACAGACTTGATTTCGGTCTCTTTTATCGACCTTAAAAATTTTTGATGCAGGATGCATTTTATATACAACTTGAATCTGCTAATAATCCGAATGTCTCTTATTTAAAAGATTTTATCTTACACGTTCTAAATTTCTTCAGCTTAAATATGGGGGCTAGATAGTTCACAGTATGGCTAGCTTGGATCGCGGCGAACTTATTAATAATGGATATTTAACCTAAAAAGTGCAGTTGCGTAGAATAATATTTGGATCTATGAATTATTGCTCATTTTTTGGAAAAGGCTATTTTAATGGCAGTATTTTACAGATTTTACGCTTGGAAGATGATCCACTAATTTTCCATTCCATGAAATACCAATTTTTTATGTTCAATAGAGGTGAATTTTCGCTTTTTGGGCCTTATATGACAATATTTTCAAGCAGGAGAAATGATTAGGCGATTGAAAATCCATGAAGGCCTGGGTACTGCAGTGCCATCTCACTAGAAGGGCTATTAGAGTGTTCTCCAAGCGCTATCTGCTGTCCTTACAAGCTATCTGGGATATTTTTTTCCGTGGATAGCAGTATTATAATTTGGCACAATATAAAAAAATGAAGAAAAGAGTGTTCTTACCTACAAAACTGTTTTCTGGTTGCCAGCTATAACGCTTTTTTATCTTCTTGCTCAATCTCGATGAGAAAGTGTATACACCGTGTGGACCGTATAATTAGTATACTTTAGATAACGCACGCTCTGATATTGAAGATTATGGCTGCGACGTAAGTCGGCTCGGTGTATCGACCAGATTTATTACCAACCAAACTTAAGCGACCTGAGGGCACGTCTTCGCCACTAGACACTGTTTCCATATTTCTTCTGAAATCATTAGCAGTTTCGAGGAGATTGTCCCATCAAGCTTCTTTACATATAGTATAGTGATGATATTGTATTTGTAGACCAATACCAAACGATAAATAACATATCTTAGCTGTATTGCATATAATATAGTTAATAATTCTTTGAAGTTGATGTGCATCAATGCCTTCAAACGACTCGAAAGTTCTGAATTGAGTTGGGACCCCACAAATATCCTCAAATGTTGCAGCTGGCATATCTAAATATTTCCAGCTCCGAGGACTTGGGAGGAGCGATTATCCATTCCAAACAACTAATTGAAATCTCCAAAACAAACAGTTCTACATTGAGTATCCAGTCAGTGTCTTAATCAATGCTCAATTCTTCTTTGTTGATAGTGAATTGCTTTATAGCTCCAAAAGTCGTATCATCATGAAAAAAACTGGTATTAAGAATACATACGTGGCATAGGCTTTTCCAATAATGTTTTCCAGGAATTCAAACGTCGTCTTATAAACTTTCAATAGCTTCTTTGCTACTCAACGGAGGTCCCGGAACTTAGAGGAAGGATCCCTGAGGCTCACATCTTGGTAATTTATAACCATAAAAATATGGGTTATCCACTATGATGGAGTATTCAAAGATTTCTCTAACTTGATTTGGTATCCCAGACCCTTCAGCTTATAGAATACTAGGACCATATTTCTCACATATTAATCCTTCGACCCCCCCCCCCTCCCAATGATTAACAAACATTTCTGTTAGGCACGAAGGAAGGAGTAAAGACTGGGCTAAGGTTTGACATGAAACTGAAACTAAGAATACTCCTAAGATAGTGTTATTTATATAATATTACAGGGATCATATATATTTAGTGTGATAGATATAATAAAATAAATTTTATACTTAGATTTTTCTGAAAGATGAAAAAATGTTACCCTTTTATACTTTTGAAGAAAAACCTAAATGATATTATTAAATAAAATTAATAATAAATCATTGATTATTTTCAAATAATAGCTTGAGAATATTATGAAATTTTTGAGATGGTTCTAAAAGCGACTGGAGATAATCTATGGATAACATTCCATAAAATTACATTGTATTCCAAAATTTTCCATGATTTTCCATTGTATTCCATAAAGTTCTAGAATGTTTCTGTACACGACACGTCGAAATATGCCGATATACTGATGATTCGTGTTCTCTCTCATGAAAATATCGGTCAAAGCACCTAGGTAAATATGTGTTGGCTGAGGGGCAGTATAAAAGAGAGCGCTCTGAATTAATACGCTTGCCTTTTCCAATAATATTGCAAATAATTTTTGCACGATTTGCGAATCGGATGTGCATAAAAGCATCATCTAGATCTAGAGACGTCAATAAATCCCTTCTCCTGATCAGAAGATCTATTGAGGAGAGCAATTCCATCTTGAAAATCCATTCTTTGAAGTGAATTTTCGGTCTCCTCAAGTCAATGACAGGTCTTAACGCTCCTTTTTTGTTAATCATAACGATGAAATACCATTAAAATATTGAGCTTAGGGTATTTACCTCCTTTTCACTTTATTTATAAGAAATGGGTCTAAATCATCCGTCAAGATCTGGTGAGCCTCGCGGTTAAGCTTCCTCTTGTGACTCCGTGGATAAATCACCACTGGATGCAGAGCCTTAACACATATTTCGCGCAGTTGATTTTAAGGAGAAATTTATAATTCTTTTTTTTTTGTGAGACAGGCCAATCTTGATACGTAGAAGGTCGTCCATGCGGACCTGAAATATAAAAAAACGTGCTTTTCTCTTCTGCGTATCCGTAGTGAGCGGTTTAAGAAGCATGAACAGGGTCTGGAGCCATTTATCGAGGATGCTCCAAACCCACTTGTTTACTGCGAGATTTTTCCACGCAGATCAAAAAATTTGATTCGACACCCTATTGGCGAGTCTGGAATTTTCTCTAATTGAACTCCTTTCTGCAGCCTCACCCTCTACAACGAAATTTTAATGTATGAGAATTGTTTTAGTCATGGTGGCCTAAATATCAGCATCTGTATTCAGCGCTGAAGCAGGCTTGCTGAAGATACTGTCTTGAGTACCTTCCTGCTGGCACCCATGAAAGAGCTTACGGATCCTGTAGCACTTCTTTAACTTATTACTAGAAATTATGTCGTACAATTTGTCCTGATCTACGAGCGGGTTTGGTTCTTATTCTACGAGCTGAAGCGGTTTATTCGGTAAGCACTTTCAATTATGGAGATTTTATAAGCGGCCTTGAGTGATGATCGCAGAAATATCTGAAAGCAGGGAAATCATGTTTTTTCAAACAAAATGCGCATGTCGTCGACTGTGGGATCGGGGGGTATCCTGGTACCTGAGGTACATTTAAAAATCGATCGATATGGTTGCTTGAGTCAAGGCCACTTGAATAACACGTAGAGTAGAATAGAGTAGAGTTATTTTCCCTCGTTATCACTGAAGCAAAATTTTTTACGGTGGTAGGTGGTAGTTCATAGAGCTAATTCTTGGACACGCTTATAAAGCTCTATTTTTTCTTCTTCTGTCAATGGTGTGCGGAAGAAATTCTCTTAGACTAAAGGTAGAGCCTTGATAAATTCAGGTTAGGCCTGGAGATCTGCTGGTGAAATTATAGTAGTCATAAATGAGTGCACCTACTTAAATTGAAGTTAAAATTTGCGCAGCAACTTTTTTACTAAGACAGTAAGCCAATTAAGCTTGGAGTCAATGTCTTTGGCAATTTTTTTGAATTTTTATATAAGAATTATGAAGATAATATCTTCTTAATCTGTCAGAGTAACTTTGCGAAAATAAAGGCGATAAAGTTATCATAATGCAGTAATTTCAGTATTATCTATGAAAATTTTTTTAGATACATACTTTATTTACCACTACATTTTTATTAGTTTTGGAAGTAAAATTTCGCTATCCATTAAAATATAGTAACGCTTAATATGAAATCTCCTTAGAATGATCAAAAAAGAATTCATAATGAATATCACATCAATTTTACATATATTTATTATAGAAAATATCAAATAATTATAAAATACAAGAATATTTTGCGCAACTTTAATTTTTTTAATTCGATAATTTTTTCTAATTTAAAATTTCATAATGCACTTTACATAAATATTTTAATAATCATTTAATAAAAATTCTGTAGTTATATGATTTTTTCAATGTATAATATAAATATTACTAGCGAATTATTTATTTAATAAATAAGGAACGTTTGTTTAAAAATGCATGAACAACAAGTGATGTATTAAAAAACTGCATAAAATCTAAAATTTAGCAAATGTTATTGACATACTGTAGCCCAAAGTCTATGAATTATTTTTAATTAAAAGTACTGTAAAAAAATAATTTAAGCATATTTAACTTAAAAAAATAAACAAATTAAATCAAAAATATTTTCATTTCATCCCAGTAAAATTATTTTAGAGTTTTAAATTGCATTTAACATCAAAAAAAATGAAACATATGAACATAAAACTAATATAAAGCTAAATTTATGGAATAAAATAAATTGAGAAAGCAAATTTATAAACCGGATAAAACTAAATGGAATCATAAGCATAAAAAATCAAAAAAAAGCAAATAAATAAAATAAAATTAATTACAAATCTCTCCCAGATTTACTTATGAAGTTAGTAATGCTATATTTTAAATTTAAAATATAGCACTTTTTAAATCAGATAACGCATAATTTAAAAAAAATAAAATATTAAGAGAGCAATTAAATTATTAAATCATTAAAAGCTTAAGAAAAAATTGGTTTATTGGGGGAAAAAACATACAATTTAAAACGTATAAATAAAAATAATTAAAATTTTATATATATAAATGTATCTCAAATTGTCTCAAAAGCATCAAAATACTTCACAGTCACGAAATCAACAGATAAACATGAATATAAGCGCTGATAAAAAATTTAAATAGAACCGAATAAACAATCTTTTAAATTTAAGATCAAAACTTTAAACACTGATTTGTTAATATCAAGACTTCTAGAAAAACCTTGAAATTTTACACTTTATTTAATGTTTGATATTTCAAAAAGCTTTCAGTTTAATTATTTAGCTAATTAAATAGTAAATGGTTTTAGGGGAAAATATTATATAAAAAATTACAAGAATTTTTTTAAATATCTATAAAAATCTCATACGACGTCCTCGGAATGGGTATATTTTTCTACAATAAACTATTTAACTTAGATATATGTTGCATATAATTTAAATACTTTGATCAAAATAGCTTCGAAAATCGTTACATAAAAATCATGCTGTATTTATGAGCGAAAAAGCCTGAAAATCGGATTCATTTGCGTAAAATAATTCAATAATCTGCATTTTCATATTCTTTAATAATTTTTAAAATCATTATTTAATATATAAATATACATATTATCCATCGAAATTCTGCGAACTGGGAGATATGGCTTAACCTGAAAAGCTTATCTTTCTGGAAAACACTGAAACACAAAATAAAAAATTTTTGATGAGCTTTCTTTGAATAATCCAATAAAATAGCTGATTAAAATCCACATACCACGGGATAAAACATAACGGAACATTTATCAAGTTAATTCGAAAATAAAACTCTTATAATGAAAAAATAAGTGCGTTGTGTAATTTAGACCCATCTTAAAATACGCAGTAAAAATTGTATAAATTTATGAACGAAAATAATAATATATAACACGTTCTAGTAATTTTGCAGTTTTTTCCCCTCATTTTATTTTCATTTATTTTAAATATGTGCATAAAATAATTAATCCATTTTTTTATTTATCAAATTCACATTAGCTGCAATATAATAACATTTTTATTGCTACAATTTATTTTCGTAAAAAAATTTTAATTATCGTACAGCTATACAAAAATACTTAGATAAAATAATATATATCTCGAAATCTTAAACCTAGGTGCTATAAAAAAATTTAATCATTTAATCATTTGTATTAATAGGTCTTGGGCGGTAATTACATTAAAACATTTCGATAGATACAAATAAAAAAATCGATTTTTAAATGTCTTTTCATCTGATATGATTATTTTAAGAGTATAAATTAGTCAATAAAAAATTGATTATACGTAGATTAGAATATTAAATAACATATTTAATACCCTATTAAAACGGCAATTTTCCTATTCTGGCAACAAATGATTAGTTCTATAAGAGTTTAATGATATTAAAAAATGCTGTTTAAATTTTTTATTTTTTGATATAAATGGATGATAAGACAACTATCCAGGAATGATTGATTCATATAAGATATTTTTTGAAGATGCGTAGAATTTCTTTATTTGCTGATCTGAATTAGATAAAACTATTGATTGCATCAAATAATTTATTAGCCAGTATTTTCTAATAGAAATTAAATTAAAAAATAAAGCTCATAGTAGGAAATTTTTGATAGAAGAAAATATGTTTTACAAAACAATCACTCATATACGAGGTTAAATCTAGATTAAATAGTGCCTTATTTCGTAGAAATCCTGTTTTCTTGCATTATTTAACTATCTCTTCACTTTGAGCTGTCTGTCAGCTCGGATCGCCCCTTTTTTAGTTTTTTTTGTGGTCCAAGCGGCCTTATCACGTAGCAACTTTGCATAATTCATTTTTTGTAATGCGATTCAAAAAATTTTTATTGTTTATTAATTAGCTTTTTTTTT
>LSSN01001145.1:0-18031 GCA_001970855.1 Smittium culicis | reverse complement strand
TGTCTCCCATTTTATACATCATCACACAATTATAGAATTTATTTTTTGCAAGTAAAGTCTTTATGAAATTTTTTTAATATATCCAACTTTAAAAATCTTCCGCCACATTAAATTTCAGACACTATAAACTTAGCTAACGCAATGTTGATTAGTTATAGATAAGTTTCTAATATATCTATATCATTGAAAAGAACAATGTTAGCTTGAAATGTCAAAAATAGGTATAGAAAACCCAGCACTTTTATTAGCTTTATATAAAAGGGAAAATATTCAAATATAATGGGCTAAAATATATCAATCGAATCGCTTGCTTTAACATTCAATATATATTAATTATAAAAGCGTGCAAATAAATCGAGACTTCTGAATGCTATTATCCATAAAACAAGAATATCAATTGAAAATTAATTTAAGGCTTCATTGTCTTGAAAATTCAAAACAATACTAAATTTTAAATCAAACAAGTAATTGTGGCGTAGTTAATATTCATTCTTATTAGATATTTATTTTAGGCTGGTACATCACAAACGCAAATATATTACAGTTGAGAACCTTTAGTTATTTTTCTATATTACTGATAAAAGGTGATAAAATTCCAAAAAACTTTTATAATTCTAAATCAACCTAATTTCCTATACCGTATTATCTCTATAGTTTTTTTTAATACTTGAACTCACCTTTAACATTTTTAATAACATCATTAACATTCAAAACAATATACTCAAGCAAAGCTATATTTAGGAAACTGATTTTTTACATATAATTTATATAAAGTTTTAATAATACATTCTAGTAAATAATTCAATTAAAATTTCAAAAAAAAATGAGCTACAATACTTATTCCAGAGATGAACGTACCTCTAGCAAAAGAGCTCTGCTTACAGATTTATTTTCAAGAAATTCAGATTTGAAATACGAAGGTCAAAATGGTAGTTCCTCAGAAAAGCTTAATATTATGGTAGTTGGACCTTATTCGGTAGGGAAATCAACCCTTTTACAAACAATAACCAATTCATTTAAGAATGTAGAGATCGTAAATAGCACTGATGTAGAACGTCTAGAAACAGATTCACAACCACTTACAAACTCATCTAGAAATATCTATAAA
The DNA here is from genome assembly GCA_001970855.1 of Smittium culicis. Taxonomy (NCBI): domain Eukaryota; kingdom Fungi; phylum Kickxellomycota; class Harpellomycetes; order Harpellales; family Legeriomycetaceae; genus Smittium; species Smittium culicis. The sequence goes on along the minus strand of LSSN01001145.1, from coordinate 16,923 downwards.
ATTAATCAAGGAAAAGAAAAAACGCCATACAATAACTCTCTTGGCTTTACATCTGGTATGAGTTTGAGCAAAGGTAGCTCTAAGAATTCAAAGCCATTTTTTAAAAATTATGGAGAAAATTATTTAGAGCATAATATACCTGAAAGCTCAAAAAATATTGACGAAAGTGCACCACTTGATTATTTAAACATCTTTGATTCAACAAATACAACTACTGAGTTTAAACAGTATACCTTTAAGGTAAATACATCCGAGTCTGTTCTTTATAGTTCTAATGATGAGAGTGATATAGATCTAACGCTTGTCGACACACCTGGATTTGATCCATATGATACATCTGATGTTAGGCAAAAAACTCGTACTATTTGTCGCTATATTCAAAAGAAAATGGAATCTAATATTAATGGAGTAAGTAAACTTCAAAGTACTTTAAATATTCACAATTATATTTAGAGATGAATATTCTTATTATCTATGTTTTTTATATTTGCTAGGGAAGAAACGCTTATAGAAAAAATGGGAAATCTTCAAACTTGATACATGTTATAATTTATATGTTACAGCCAAACTCTGACAATAGACTTTACTCATCGATTAGAGGAGCGTCTAAAAAACCTATCGTAAATCCTGTTGATTTTTTGAATCCAAATGAAGAGTACATTCTTTCTAAACTATCCAAACTTGCTGTTATTTACCCTGTCATAGGAAAAATGGATACTCTATGTAACTTTGAAAAATTTTACTTGAACCAAAATATTTTTTATAAACAGGTGAAAATTACTTATCCAAAGATAAATTTCATGAATTTTTTTAGTCTAGATCAAGGTAATCATCTTTATTTATAAATAAAATTACTATGAATATACTAGTAATTATACGTACATTTAATTGCTTAGACTTCGAAGAAAAACAATCTTTGCTGGAACAAATTCCTTTTAAAATTTCTGGAAGCGAGTTTGTTAATGACTATCAATATATCAAACAGCTTGATGAAACCATTGAATTAATCTCTGTTAAAAATACTGATACGAGATCACATTTAAATGATGTAAATAAAATTAACCAAGAATATCTAAGAAAGCCACTGACACCTCAAACATCACCACGAAGTGAATGTAGTCATCTAAAAGCGCGCTCTTCAAACATGATCCGGTCACCATCATCAAGAGACGCACTAAAATCAAAGATCAGTACAAGGTCACAGCTAAACTCTAACAAAAACGCCTCAATCAAATTTTCTAAACCTGATAACTCAAGTAAATTAAATCTTGCGTCGCTTTTTTTATCCGATGAAAGTGCAGGTTTGGAAATCATATCTCCATTTGCTCAACCAATTGAAAGTTTTAGTGGGAAAAATAATTCTAATTATAACAAAAAATTGCCAAAGATACCATCTAAAAGCAAAATTGACTCAATAATATCTTGCTACCCAGGAGAAAAATATACAATAAACAGGAGCGGAAATATTGTAGTAGTATATTTTGGAAGAACTCAAGCATGTGGCATAATCGATTTATGCAGTAATGAAATGTCGTCATATGATACAATTTTAAACTCGATATTCTCGACCCATAGAAAAAACATTCTTGATTATGTTCAAAATAACTTATTTGAAACTTTTCGAAGTACTTACTTACTTAACAAATCTGATACATATTATAAATGAGATAAGTTGTAACTAATACTAGCCTAAAGTAAATATTAGTTTATTTACTGCGGGAAACCCCCAGTTTAGTTTGGAAATTATTACCTCAGTTTGAGTGATTTAATTCATTTACATTACTTCAAAATTACTAATTTTTAACGTAAATATCTTTAAAATTTTTATATAATTAAATATAACCATGTAAAGGAATAGGAAATGAATTCCAGTTATTAAAATTAAATTTTACCCAACTCTACAAATATCATTATAAATTAAATAATAAAATTATATTTAAATACATAAGAAATCATGATAGTTATTAAAGAATATTGCGTTTTTTAATATTTAATGCAAACGATGTTATAAATAGCTATAAAATAAAACTAATAAAATCTTAACTGGGAGCAAAAAGGTAAAGGAAATTAACTGTGCAAGTTAAAATCTAAAGATTACTATAATGATAGTATTTGCGCTAGTTTTAGCACAGTTAAGGAAAATTGTACTAAGGATAAATAATAAAAGATGAAATATTCAGTAAGTAACTAACACATTTATTTTTCTAAAATTGCATTGGGTTTTCTTAATTAATAATTTCCACTTGAGTTAGACTGAAAAAATAAACATACTCCCTTGAGTAATGATTTTGATTTAGTGCGCGATCTTGTGAAAGTGTCTTTAGTACTTTGAAGAATAATTTATACGAGTTTTGGAACGTGATCTATGGTTGTCTACATATTCATATTTTGACTTTGATGCTGACCTTTCTCTAGACCTATATCTTGGATATGTCTTTGATCGAAACTTTTCTCTGCTCCTAGATCTTGATCTTGAACCTTTTATGTATCTTGATCTAGACCATTCTCTCGATTTAGACCTTGATCTAGACCTTGATCTTGACCTTGAATGTGACCTTGATCCTGGCCTTATTTTTGGTCTTGGTTTGCGGTATTCTATTCTTTGGTCCTTTGATGATAATTTGGATGTAGTGCGATGGTTATAACTATCTCCGTGATTTGAACTAAATTTATTGTATGACATTTCATTTCTTTCTTGGTTTTGAAAAGGTCTAGATCTGGATCTTGGTCTTGGTCTTGATCTTGATCTTGATCTTGATCTTGATCTTGATCTTGATCTTGATCTAGATCTAGATCTAGATCTAGACCTTGATCTAGACCTTGACATTAAATTCGAGCAAGATCGTGGATTATGAGGAACCATTTCTATGTAAATATTATACTTTAGCTACTTTTATTTGAAGAAGAATAATTATTTAGTAAATAAAAAATTAAATGCACCTAAATTTTCGGGGAAAACACAATTAACATCTAGAGTTGATTTCTTTTTGATATCAGCATAGGAATCTTTTGAATTGGATGAAATTTTTTGTACCAGCTTACGGTCAATCTCTTTTTTATCGCTTACGATCTTTTCGTTGGAGACTATTCAAGATTAGTAATCAAATAATATAATATATCTAACGAATGATGTTGTGCACAGTTATATATAATATTCTATGAAAAAGTTTTTGCGCTTACTAGTATTTTCTAATTCTTTTTGAAGTCGAAGTCTTAGCCTTTGAGCAGGCGTCAGCTTCGTTTTAGAGTTATTTGTTGACAAGATTATTGAGGGGCTATCTTTAACTTTTCGGACATTGTGCGAGCTGTAATTGGCGTTGTAATTATGATTCATTTTATTTAAACCTTCATTACTGCCATATTCTACTATAAACTCAGAATCGTCTTCACAACTAGTCGATTCATTAGAGTCGCTCCTAGTAAATTAATATTTTTTATAGTAGTATTATGGAGAGATAAGTAAATTTTTAAAAAGTATTTAAATAAACTACAAGTTCTCGGAATAAAGATCACTTTTATAGTAGAAAAAAATCAAAATAGTAAATTAAAAAAAGAATGTGTAATTAAAAATAGATCAAGAACAACTAAGTTAATTCTTTAAATAAATAAAAGAGATTTTACTTATAGCCATTTGTATGAATCGGGTTATACATATCACTAAATGGGGTATCATTACCAGACTAAAAATAAAATAATATACTGTTACTAAATCTAGTAGATTTTGAAATATAGCAACGAGTTAAATTTAATACTTATTATTATTTATTATTTGTAGATACCTTTTTTTTTTGTAAATACTTTTTTCTTTTTAGCATTGAGTAGTACCTGTCAATCCCACAACTCTTTCCTATTTCATTTAGCTTTTTGATATCTTTATCATTTAAAGAGTCAATAATATCAAAAACAGAATCCTATAATATGAATATGGTAGGATCAGAGTTTAAAATTAAAGATTTAAGCAAATATTTCATGGCGAATATAAGAGACAATATCTTCGGTTTACCTTTAGAGAATCAATAGGAACCATTTCAGAATTGTGTGTACTAGAATCGAGCTTAGTGCCAAGATTATAGTCAAAAGGGATTTCGTTAGTTTTTTTTCCTAATTTGTTTATGGATAGTGCTGAAGCAGGTTTATTTGGTTGGAGTAGAGAATTCCAATTTCTCTCTATCTCGCTTAGTTCCAGACTTTGCTCAGCTATTGAAATTAGTATAATTATAGTTCAAACGATGAGCTGAAAAACATAAAATTAATTGATTCCATATGAAAAAATGATTTATATGAAATATTTAACTGCTTTTTCTTAGATTTTCGGCAATCAGAAAATATCTCTCAAAATTGAGTTCGTTGTTTATAGAAAAGTCCTTTGAGGAAATTTGGTCTTGATTTGATTTAAAGTTGGGTATATAGTCTATTAGAGATCTAACATCAAATCTATCAATTTTAACCAAGCTGTCTCCATGCCATGGATATCTGTAATGATGATTCAGTATAATAAGTTAAACATTTCACAAAAATAATAGTAATAACACTGACAGTTGCGATTCAATTATATCTGACGATAAGTTTTCTGGAGCTTTAGACATTTCGATGGATTTCCCAACAATCCTGATGAGTTGAAGAGGATCTCTTTTCTGAATTTATTGTGTAAAAATAAAAATTTTAATAAGATTTTAAAAAAAGAAGTAGCGATATAAAGTTACCATAGAATCAAATTTGACTTTTCGCTTTTCTACATTCTTGTTGTGAATTTTCATCAATTCTCTAACCTTAAAAATGCAATAAAATCATATTTCTATAAATAACATTAAATATAAAATAAACATGAGGGTATGTACGTTGTTGTGATTATTCGCTTCTTTGTACATTTTCGGCTATAAGTAAAATTCTGAAATAGCATTAAAACCGCAGGTTTGCAAGATTAGTTAACAATATGCCTAAATAGTAATAAAGAGAAAAAATATTTACTTTGAAAACAATCTCAGCTAGTAGCTTTAAAAATTGCCAGACTTTTTTTAGCGAAATTTTAGTCAGCTAGTCTAATGTTACCCCAATTTCTAAATCAACCAATTATTTACGTATAATTACAACATTGATCTTATAGAGCTGAAAAATAAAAATAAAGATTTAATTGTTTTTTCAGTTAGCAATATTTATACCAATAACAGCACTGCATTAGCGCTTAAACAAATAATCTAAAATAGTATGAATATTACATGACTATTATGAAAATTTGGGCCCAATTAATATGATATCAGCCTATTTATAAGGGATATTATTTCGAGGAGCGAAGCTTTTCCTCTTAAAAATTTCTTACTTTGCAGCATTACTTTTACTATTAAATCTTGCTAGAGTATAAAATCGAATGTATATTATTATTCAACCAATACTTTTGCTTAATCATTTAAGCAAATAGGTATTCTAAGAAAAAATGCTCCGCGTCTCCTAAGAACATCCCATATAGCTAATATTCAATTTCTTGATTAATTTTAATGAAATCTTTTTATAAAAAAAGAGGTAAAATAAATAGAAATCATGTGCTTTGAGGATATTTTTTATTTTTCGTTTATTTTATAAACGGAATAAAGAATAAAAAGAATATTTTAATTAACTATTTCAGCTAAATTGCGCAGCATACTTAATATTGTTCTTATCAAAATCTCCAACCTACTTAGTGCTTTCCTGGGCGGTAGAATTCTCTTGGCCCATCAATTAAAACCAAACGCTTTGAATAAAAGTGTACTAGTTCTAAGATTCATTTACTCAAACGCTTGTAGTTATATAGCATCAAATAATGATTTTGCTTAAATTATGGTTGAATCAATAAAATGGCTCGTTTTAAGGCTGTTGGGCAGTAAAGAATTGAATTTATTTACGAAAGAAAAGCACTTAACAGAAGAGCAGCTCATATAAATATTATCTTGTTTATGATATAAACAAGGGAAATTATTGCAATTATATTTGATATATGTTATTTGTATCAAAAATGACTTTTTGAATATAAAAATCGAGCCCTGACTTCTGTTCCCACCATTTTTTAGCTGCAAAAAATGAATTGCGATTCTTAATAGAAAAAGAAAAGGAATAAGAAAAAGAAAAGGAATAAGAAAAAGAAATTGGATAGTTCCTACTCCAAAGTTATATAGTAGTTGTTATCATTCTAGCTATTATAATAAATTTTTAATATAAGCCTGATGTAGATTTTTTTTATTCTTTGTTTCATGGAATTTATCAAAAATAAATAAAAAGTACGTATAAAATTTTTTTAAAAATATTTAAAATGTTATACGAATATTAAAAGTTAGATTTTTCGACTGACCTCTCCGCACTCAACCGCTTTTGCAGCATTATACCCATTGGGCATTGGTTGAAGGAAGCCCTGGTATCGATGCTAAGCATTCAAAATCGTTATATTAATGTATATTAATAAAAAGTTTAATTTTGAGTTGGTAAGTTAGATAGGTCTTTACTTATTTTCTTATTTTTTAAAAAGAAATTTTGAGTTAAATTTCATGTTTTTTGTTCTTTAATATTTATAGAGTGCTAATATAACTAATTACTGCATATTGGAAATCACATTACAAGACAATGAGCATTCTCTATTCAATACTTTCATATTCATCTTCAAATCGTTTATTTTTGAATCATATTATAAAAAAGTTATTGAATAATTTCATATACAGTCAATATTTTTATGTTACTCACATTAACAATTAAAGCTTCTATGAAAACGAAGCTTTTAACGTAAAGAATCTCGAATATTCACAAAATTTACGATTTTCTTTCAATCTCAGTTATTAGTAGAGCGACTTTTTCTTTCCTGTTAAAGAGATGGTCTATTTTACTTGGGCCCAACGAAGAATTTTGGGCGCTAGCTTCTGGGCTTATCAATTTTAATAGAGAATTTATTGATGATTCTAACATTCTCAGACCTTGAAGTCTATAAATTGAAGTATTCATCAGTAACTTGAAGTTGGATTTATTAAAGGCAGATAAGTCAAACTTTTTTTCAAAAGAAATTATCTCGCTATCCTTTTTTAGGAATACAGATTCGGGAACGCAGTCACAATATTTTTGACTCAAATCAACTAATGCTTCGGAAGAGTAAATTGCATCTTTGTGCTGGTTTGCTAAAATCTTACAATTTAAGCTTTCTCTAAGTAATTCTACTCTGGTTAGAATTAGATTGTGGTAATCTTGGCTAACTGGTATATAAAAATCTATTTTTAAATCTTGAATTTCCTCGTCATTACTATTCTTTACCATTTTTTTAAATCTCTTTCTAGCTTTCAATAAAGAAGCATGTTTCTTATATAGATCGATAGATTCATTTAAATTTTGTAAAAAACTTAATACCTTATCGAAGTACCCAATTGCCTTTTTATACTCCTTGTTCGAAAAATACTTTTTTGCGGCAAAGTAATGAAGAAGTATTTGTTCTCGTACCTCATAACTTATTAGCTTGTTATCGAAATTCATACTATTTTTATTTTTACACGTGATGTTGCTTTGCCATTTGCAATCTACTAAAAATTAAATAGAGAAAACATTAATTATTATTGACCAGAAAACTTTGTATCAATATGCGACTCTTGGGAAAAGAATAACTTTTTTTCTCTGGAATATTATTTGTTGATAGTAATTAAATAATTTTATTGGCTATTCTATTAAACCAATTTGATAGTTACTCTAATTGATACTATAATCCAAATAAAACTTGAAGCGAATTAAAATTTAAAAAAGGAGCTCTCTTGAGAAAAATAATTTTTATTTTAAAATTGGCCAATCATACTATTTATAAAATATAAAGAGTAATATTAAAAAATAAAAATTGAATCCAAAAGTAAGGCTATAGATTAACCCATAGCCGCAGTTAGCAAAAGTCTAGTTAGATATGAATCCAAATTCAAATAACCAGCACACTATTGGCAACCTGACCTATGCCACAATCGCAAAAAAAGGTAATGTACCGTTATATGAAAAGATTAAGCCCGTAAGAAGGTATGAAAACGATCAGAATCACAAACAAGTATCAGTAATCGGCTGGATTACTGGAAGCGAGAGTAAACAAGCAAGAATTTTGAGCGTAGGCAGTTCCGATCTTAAACTAGGATGTAGTCTACAGGAATTCAGAGATGAATGGGAGCTTAAAGCAGAAGAAATTCTAGACATATTTGGAGACATATCTATGAATCCAGAAATGGACTGGAAAAGAAAAATTTTGTTTATAAAATTTAAAAATAAAGAAGACGTATTGAAAGCAAAAGAGGTAGAAATCAAAATCTAAGGGAAAATATTAGATATTCAGGAAACTTACGAGTATGGAGATGAGTACAAAATACTGACGATCCCATCATTTAGCAAACCAACTATTTGGAAACTTGTCGACGATCTATATAATGAAATTAGTAAAATCGGGAAAGTAATAGATATAACAGCATTGAAAAACAATGATAAGGAGAGATACTTATCAAAGAATGTTAAAGTGTTAGTTAAAATTAACAAGGAATCTGAGATACCTACTCATATCGAATTTTCAGGAGAGAGAGTTAGTATTCTGTGGATAGGATCACCACCCATATGCACATATTGCAAAAAACTTGACCATTGGAAAAAAGACTGCATTGAATTAGACAGAAAATACAAAAGAGTTAGAAAATCGAATCCAAAAAATTTTAAAAAAGTATCACTGACAGAAACCATGTCCACAAAGGATAAAACTGATTTATAGATATATCAGACAAAAATATCATCACCAACAAACATACAGAGCATGTGGAAAATCAAAATACTGAAAAAAAATTACCTAAAGAAATCGCAGGGGAAAACTCGACTGATAATGATGAAGGGCAGAAAAGAGTATCAATTAATGAAAAATTGTACAAAGAAATTCCTCAGACAGATTTAATCACAACAGAAAATTTTGGAATAAAATTTACAGATACTGGTCAAGATAAGGACCCAAATACCACGGAGCTCACTGCAATTCCAGAAAAAAGAGGTAAATATAATAACAAAAAAGATCAACGACTCGAAAGAATACTCGGGAAAAAATCGATCATAAAGATAAGAAAAATTAAAGCTAACACAGCCCAAAAATCAAACCTTGACGACTTAGCTACAATAGCTGTATTGGAAAGATCTGAAATTGAAACTGCGGGAGAATTGGAAAAGGATATAGGGATTGAACTGGAAATTGAACAGGAATCAGTTGAAGATAAAAATCCTATTTAATTATATTAATGAAATAAATCAATAAAAAAAAACACAAATAAAAATAATCCAAATGCAAAAAACAATAAAATTAATATCCTGGAATGTTCGAGAAATTCAAAAAAATGAAAAACGGAAAAAATTATTTAAATACTTAAAAAGCGAAGTTAAAGCTGATATAATTTGCCTGCAAGAAATTCACGTAAAAGAAAGCGACATTGTTTTGTGGAAAAAATGCTGGGGAAATGCATGCATATTCTCAAAAAATACTGCAATTCTAATAAATAATGACGAAATAAAAATTAAAAATAGCACAATATATGACGAGGGTAGAATTATGCACATGAATCTAGAGTTATTTCAACAAAATATAAATATCTATAATTTATATTTACCACCCACCTTAACAGAATGGAAACTATATACTAAATAATTAAAAAGAAAATTAATAATTTATGAAAACACAATTCTTTTGGGGGATTTTAACATGGTCGAAAATAACTATATAGACAGATTCCCACCAAGAAATACCGAGAGCGAATGGAAACTAATAGAACCAATAATTAAAAAAATGAATTTGGTAAACTCATGGAATATGTTGGCTAAATACGAAAAGGGATACACGTGGGAAAATAGTAGAGGTAGCAAATCAAGAATTGATCACATATTTATCCCTTCAAATGATATAAGCAAATTTAAAAACCTTAAAATAATGGTTGGCCCGTTTTCTGGCCATAAAATAGTTCAAATAAAATTAGATTTACTAACCAATTACACAAAAGAAAAAAATTACACAAGTACAGATTTGTGGAAAATAAACTACTCTAGCTTAAATATCAAAAAATACACCGAAAAGATCGAAGAAATAATTACAAAATCCCTTACAGATAATCACTCAACAAATATAGAAGCATGGTACAGCTGCAAAAACAAAATAAAAAATTTCAGTATACAATATGGCAGAAATATGAAAATTAATAACAAAATAAAAGAGCTGCAAAAAATTATTGAAGAAAATTCAAATTACTTGAAACCAAATACATTTTCGAATGGTATATTAATTAATATCGAAAAAACAAAAAGCACGCTTAGAAAACTTCAACTAAACAAAACAAATGGCCTTATAGTTTGATCCAGAGCAAAGTGGAACGAATTAGGTGAAAGATCTTCTAGTTATTTCTTTAAACTGATACATAAAAGAGAAAAAATAAAGCAAATAAACGAGCTATATGACGAAAACAGAGAAATAAAAAAAGAGCCTAATGATATTGAGAATATAATATGCAAGTTTTATCCCGATCTACTAAGAAGAGGTAGAGTAAATAATGAGCCGCAAATTATAATGCTTGAAAAAATAACAAGTATGGTAAGCAGTGAAAATAACAAAATTCTTGAAGATCCAATCAGCAAAACAGAAATAAGTAACCCCATTGATATGTGTTCAAAAAATAAATCTCCAGGCCCTGATGGGCTATCTTATGAGTTTTACAAAAAATTCAAATCCCAAATGGTAAATATGCTAGAAATAATTTATAACAGCGAGGATGAATTAGAAAAATGGAGCGAATTAAATAAAGGAACAATAATAACAATCCTTCCAAAAAAAGGAGACCTAAAAGAGATAAAAAATTGGAGACCTATAAGCCTTTTAGATTGTGACAAAAATATTTTTACAAAAATACTCACAGATATGCTACAACTGATAATAAAAAACATAATTGGCCAGCAAAAAACTGGATTTATTAAAGGAAGATCGATATTCGACAATGTTGCAACCTTGAATTTTATAAGCGAATTATCAAGTAATAACCCAAATAAAATAAATGGGCACGCTCTACAGCTAGACTAAGAAAAGGCCTATGATAGAGTAGAATGGGATTATCTCTTTAAATGCATGAATAAATTCAGAATATGTGTCAAATTTATAAAAATAATCAAAACTATATATAGATTCAACAAAACACGAATAAAAATAGATAAAAATCTTTCCCCGTACGTAAACGTTACTAAGGGTCTGAAGCAAGGAGACCCACTATCTCCTTTGCTATACAATATCATAATAGAGCCAATGTTAAAAATGATTAAAGAAAAAATAAACGGAATAGGGGATGAAAATTGGAAACAGAAGACATTCGCATATGCGGATGATATTACAATTTTTATAAAAGACAATGATGATATGCTAAATTTAAACAGAATAATTAAACTGCACAGCGATGCGTCTGGAGCAAAAGTAAATGACAGCAAATCAGAAATGATAAAGTTAGGTAACGCAGTTGAAATAAACTCATTCACAGGAAAAATAAGCAATAAGGAAACAAATTATAAATATTTAGGATTCCTCTTTAATAACAATGGAATAGACCAAACTGCAAATAAAGAAACAGTACTAACCAAAATAAAAAATAAGTTATCTAGCCTAAAAGGAAGAAAGCTATCTATGCGTGGAAAAGTACTTATAACTAATAGTATTATATTATCAAAACTGTGGTACATATCTCACTTCATACCATACGACAAAAAATTCATTGATATTGTAAAACGAGAAATATGCAACTATATGTGGGACGAAAAAAAAATAAAGTAGCTTATAGCATATTAACAAGGAGTAAAAAAAATGGAGGTATGGGTCTATTGGATCTGGAGTCCCAGAACAAATGTATATTTATAAAATGGTTTAAAGAAAAAATGGTCACTGAGAATAGCTGGAAATACATAGCACATGAAGCCATGTTGGAAAACCTAGGGAAATTAAAAACATACACCAACGAAAAAATAATCATCCAAGATTTATTTTTTGATAATGAAAAGGTTTCAAAAAAAAGAAATAATTCTTTCTTCTGGAAGAGTACTTATTCAATATGGTTAAAAATAATAAAAATAGATTATAATAACGATGAAATATGGAACAATAGAGACTTCGGTAAATTATGCATAAAATTTATAAACAATTTTTTACAATCAAAACTGAATAGAAAAGAAATAAATTCTCTTATAAAAGACAAAATAACTAATTTTAAAAAATTGTCTGAATTAGTATATATGTATGAAGAAAATGGTATAATTAAGAAATATATTGTATGTACGAACGACAGGCTCATTAGATTTGAAACTAAATCCAATATTCTCGAGCTATTAAAAAATGAGCAAGGTAATAGCGAGGAAATTAATATACCAAAAGGAATTTTTACATGCGGAGGAAAAAAAGTTGAATTGATAAAAAAAAAAGATATCAGGAAAAAAATATCCGAAAATTACCAAGAGCCAGCCTCAGAGATAAACTGGAAAGACCTGGGAATATCAGCCAACACTTTTAAGTTTAACTTCAACAACATACATAAACTAAAAATAGACACCAAAATAATAAGCCACCTATGACTACTTTATAGAGGAGCAACTATTAATGCACACAAACTCAACGCATAGTTTCCAGAAAATCAAAACAAATATAATTGTGCCCATTGTTATAATGAGGCAGAAAACACAAAACATGTGTACGTCGATTGCCCAAGAATAAAATATTTCTGGGAGCTAGCTATAAAATTTATAAACCAAAAATCAATACAAAAAACTGCAACAGAAAACATTAATCTAGAAAATCAGGTCTATAATGGCTTAGATTTGTTTAAAAATAAATTTCCAAATATCAAAACAATCCATGCACTAGCTATATGGAACATTCACAGAGCTAGAGTAGAATGTTCGCTGTCAAATATTAGACTAAACTCAAATAACCTCCTCGAAAGATGGAAAATAATGATAGAGGACTTAATAGAACAACAATTTTTAACATATACGCCCTATAATTTCAATAAAACCTGGCTTCAAATAAGAAACTTGTGGTTTTTTATTGAACCAGGCGAGCTGAGAAAAATTAAATTCAGCTAACTTGGTACAATATAATAGGGCACTTTTACTTTTCTTTTTCTTTTATTTACAATTAACAATTAAAATATTTTAGTAATTCATTAATAAACCTCATATGAAAAAAAAAAAAATTTAAAAAAGATTGTTTTGTTCCTCAAAATCATTTGGGGAATTCTTAACCCTTTCCCGTCCAACACTCTTTGAAAAATTCAATTTATTGATTCGTTTATGATTTATAATAAAATTTATCATTTGCTGTTATGCTAGAATATGCCAATACTTTTTAAGGCCTAGGAATTAAAGTATAATTATTGAGCGCTGTTTTCTATATTTTGTACATCAAAAATAGTCTACCACGCGGCAAATGGGTAAAAAAATCTTAATTTAAAATTTGTATATGAATTTTAAACAAGTTTATTATTTGATGCTATTATACATTATACCAATAATTCATAAGATCTCAGAATTAATCGATTTTCATTGAACTCAGTTGGCTATATTTGGTGGTCCATAAAACGTCTACTGCGCGGGAAAGGGATAAGGGAAATTTTGATATAAGAGAGCGCTTTGTTGCAGATTATTGTTATCGTATTCGATATTCATTAATCGTTAATGTTTTTATCGGAACTGTAAAGGCACTTTGATTTTTTTATTTATTCATTTGTATTTGAAATTTTTAATTGATAGTAATATATTAATAGTTGAAATTTATTGGCCAGCAGCTATATGTCAAATTTTGATTACTTAATCCTTATTCCACAAAATACTCTCTTCATAAAAAATATCCCTTACATCAAGTTTTATGTTATATAACTCCATAGACATAAAACACTTCCTTCAATAACAATTCCCCAAATATGAACGTAGGTAGGCAAAAAAAATTTTAACTAAAGCAAAAGTCAACTTCAGCGCTAGAAAAATTAAGTGGTTGAAATGTTTAATCAAAAAGTTACATCATAATGACTTATGCAATTTACATTGAGCTTAACCCTTTCATGGGCAGATGACTATTTTTGAATAAAAAATTTAGAAAATTATATTCAGTAAAAATAACAAAATTCTGAGACACATACAATTATTAGCTTATAGTTAAATATCAGCAAATAATAAATTTACTTTTAAATTAAAAACGAATCATTAAATTAATTTTTTACAAGAGTGTTTGACAGGAAAGGGTAATAAATATCCAAAAATAAAAATAAAAATGAAGAATAATAGTCAATTCACACACAACCACGGATGTACCATCATTTATTACCCTCCTTAACCCTTTCCCGTACAGTAATCATTGATAAAATGAAATAATTGATTCAATTATTATTTATAATTAAATTCTTATATTTGTTGATGATCTATGATATATCAGTTATTGACTGATTCTGCGAGTTTAATTATTTTTATCGTATTCGGTTGGATAAATTATGTAGATCAAAAACAGTCTATCATCTGGGAAAAGGTTAAGAAAAATAATACATTGAAAAGCTAGTGCAATAAGAATGGCGATAAGCTTGTGCTAATTTTCACCATATTTTTGGGATAAATTTTAGCTTTTTATTAGACGCTTTAAAATAATAATGATTTTTTTTAGTAAAATAATAATTGATGTAAGAATTGTATTAGATAATATCTATTTAGCTTTAAATTTTATTATGGATTGTTGTTATTTTTCTATTAAATATAGATTAGTTTCTGTATATTTTATCAAATAGTCTAACAGTATTTAACGTTGGCTCTACATCGTGAACACGGACTATAGTGGCATTTCCTTGGATTGCTGACGTGACTGCTACTATACTCTCAATAATATTATCAGCACAAAATTTTTCTTTTTTTGTTTCCATAGTGTACTCGTATCTAGAGCTTCCAACAATAACAGGAAAGCCGATAAGCGAAGCGAAAAGCTGTTCATGGAACTGTGAAGAAGCTATGATATTTTTATTTTTTTTGTTATAGCTGTTGCTCAATTTTCCATCCAAGTCTTGCAATAAACATGAAACACCACTCATTGAATATAACTGTTCGTTTGTTAGCTCTCGCAGCCTTTTCAAAATCTCAAATCCCTGCTCAAAGCTTTTTTTAAACTCTATTCCCGGATCGAGGATTATATTGAATCTAGGAACCCCGTTGCTTAGCGCCTCTTTCACCTTTTTTGATAAATCATATCTGATAGACAAAATTATATCATTCATTCTCGTTAATTGCGAGATTTCGTCTGTTTTAAATTTTTCATCGTATTCTTCAATTCCTGGAATCGCTTTCGAATCATCTCGTGTATGAGTCAAAATGAGCGGACAGCCGTACTCTGCAGCAACATTAAACACACCATTACCTGAGTCACTATCAGAAATATTACATATAATATCTGCTCCTGCATCCAGCACCTTCTGAGCTACTCTAGCATCAGATGTGTTGACTGAAATTATAGGTTTATTTTCATAATTTTTGGATTCGTTTATTACTCCTTCGATTATAGGAACTAATATTTTTGCCTCTTCTTCTGGTCCAAATCTATTAAAACAAGCATGCTTAGACTGACTGAAAATTCCAATTATATCAGCTCCTTCTTTGAATAAGTTCATTGAATGTCTAACAGCTTCATCAAAAGAGTCAAATTTACCAACATGATTGAAAGATTCGTCAAATACATCGGTCATCCCCATTATTAATGTATTATTTTGGTGAGAATGAACAGAAACAAATGGATTAGACCCATTTTCCTCACTATTTGATAACGGCATTACTTGAACAAGATCATTTACGATACCTTTGATCGTTATTAATTCTCGACTAAGCATGCAAACGCTTGAATTTAGTTTTCCATGAACTACAAATGGGTCCATATCGATTATTGGCTGAAGCTGAAAATGTCTAGTTTCCATTCCAGGCTCTGGGATAGTTAATTCGGCAGTTTCAATAACTAAAGAATCGTACAGTAGAATGTCCAAATCGATTATCCTCGGCCCATTTTTATCTTCTGTAAACACTCTGCCTAACTCAATTTCAATTCTTTTCAACAACTTTTGAAGAGCGATGGGGCTAAGCGAAGTTTCAACCTTATATTAGACAAAAAATATTGATTATTTTAATTAAAAATATTCACGATATTATATGCTAAAATAAACCAAATCTTGAATAAATATATTTAGATTAAATTGAGTGTGAGTTTATAATTAATAGTTTAAAGAATAAAAAATATACCTTGATTGCTGTATTTAAAAACATAGGTTGATCTTTTAGATACATAGGCTTGGATTGATACAAAAACCCTGTATTAACAACTCGAGCATTACCAGATTCATTAATCTTTTTAATTGAGTCGTGAATATTTTTTATTTTATTGCCTAAATTTGTACCAATTGCTATATATGAAACATGACTTTCCATCGGAGTTTAAATAGCATTTTGAAGGCAAGGTAAATCTAAATCCAATTCTCTAAAAAGCTGATCTCTAGTTCTGGTTATTTTAACTGCTGAGCAATTGGCAAAAACCAGAACACATGGTTTCTTGACCAGTATAGATACTTTTTGGAACCCAAAATCTACAATACACACTCTAGCAATTGATATAGACAAAGCCTCCAGAGTTAAGTATCCAGTTCCCTTTTCGACATACTCAATAATGTTTTGAACTAGAGTATAATAATTTAATGTATTCATAGTGTAGTGACTTGGTTGAGATTTTTTTTTGAAATTTTTATCGTTTTTATCTATATGAAGAGTCAAATCGACGATTATCACCTGCTTTGAATATCTTTCATAGCTATTTGCACCCAATAACACGTTTATTTTTAGTCCTTTAATAATAAATAAATCTTCTTTGTAAAAATCCCCTGCATCTAAAAT
>LSSN01001144.1:0-14640 GCA_001970855.1 Smittium culicis | reverse complement strand
CTTTAAAACTTTACATTATAAATTGATTGGTTCATAAAGAATCCCCCAAGTATTCATTTTAAGTATTAATGGTTGGAATACTTATAAAATCAGACGTGATACTGATTGGTATTAAGATACTTTTTTCTTTGTATTTCGCATTCTGAATTTTTAGGTTTCAAAAATCTTACAAATAACAAAAAATTCTATCTTATATATCAAAATTGTAGCATGATAAAATTTTTCATTTTATACTTTGGTAATAAACCGAAAATTACTAACCAACAAAATATTAAGGTGAAACCTATGAAACTAAGAAATTTTTTAATTTGATAAATAGTAAGTATATAACTATGATATCCTTATCACGTTTTCATTTACCAATGCTACTCTAGCACCATAAATATTTCCAAATTGAAAATTTTTAATCTAAAATTGATGTCTTAAACCATTATACCAAATACAAAATTTCTCACTTGATTCGCAATTAATTCCATTTCCTCACCACTCATATTTCATTGGCCAATGAATACTGTCATTTCATTCTTGAGGTGTTTAAGCATCACATATATAAAGACAGCATAATCCTTACCACGTAGGATTATTCTGTTCAACAACAAGTCACAAGTTTAGCCTAATTTTTATCACCTTCTTTTTATACAAACTTCTATCCCAATAAAATTATTATCTTTAGCTTCCAAAGACACTAATATCAATCGTGACAGTCGATTAGAAAAGTTCATTACATAAGAATAAAAACAATGGAATAATAAGATATCACTCAAGCAGCGATCGTAAAAGATCTGCTAAATCTTTTGACTAATATCTTATTTGAAATACTATTTGAATAGTAGCACAAATAAATTCTGAAGATTTCTATGGCAGTACAAGGATAAAAATAACTTATCTGACTGTATTTTAAGATCTCATAGATTCGCTGCCATCGATTTGATACTTTTTGTAAGTGCTAAGATGATTTGGATTGTTTATTGGTAGTTTAATGGAATAATATTAAAAAAAGAAGAAGAAATAAAGGAATAAGGACTAGGACTAAGGAAAGAACTGAGACTAGGGAACTATAACGAGAATACGTGTTGAAAAGCTTAGCCTTTCCATGAGGTCGGCTAAGCTTCTCTTTATATGTTTTTTTAGGTATTAGTTTATTTGGGTGGTTTGTTATATAGAAATGCTGTTGGGATTGTCTATATAACAATGTAGTGTAGAGTCTTCCATATCATTGGCCGATAGGACAATAGGAATTGTGCTCATTACACTACCCCCCTCCTTAAAAAGTTCAGAAAAAAAAATTTTTTTTTTTTTATCGCAATTAAAAATAATACTCGCAATTAATAGAGAAATAGACGAGAATTACAAATTACCGTCTATTTCCACCTGCGGCGGCCCTCGCTTCGATCGGGATCCCAACCCACATCGCGAAGCGATGTGGGTTGGAAAATATACTAAGAATGACATCGTTGCATTGTGGCAAAGACAAGATTTTGATGTGAGCAATTTATTCGCTGCTTATTTTCCGAAGAATTTGATCCGGATTCTTTTTCTGGTAGGCGTTGATTTAAGTTTTTTAATCCTTTTCTTTCGAGCTGGAATAATCGTAGTAGAATTAGGCTTGTTAGGGTTCTTTTGATGAAATTTATTTACTAGCTCATTATCGGTTAATTTTGATTTATGTATCCAGTTTCTGTCGTGATAATTTGAACCTTCATAGATAACTAAATATTGTAGCTTGCCATAGTGAATTCGAGAGTCAAGAATTTCTTTAATTATTATAGATTGATCGGTGGTTGAATATTGATTGTTACTATAGTTATTTCTTTCGCTTACATCGTTACTAATTGATTTTTCTAATAGGGAAATGTGAAATACAGGATGTTTTTAAGCGTGGGAGGTATTATAAGCCTATAAGTAACGTCGTTAATTTTTGTTTCAATTTTAAAAGGACCCAAAAATCTATGGTCTAACTTCTTTGATGGGCGATTAGTTTTAATATTCTTAGAATTCAACCATACTAAATCTCCTTCTTTAAAAGCTTCCACTTCAGAGCGGTTTCTATCAGCGTTTTTTTTATAGTCCGCCACTGCTTTACTTAAGTTTTCATATAGTGTTTTTTGAGTGTATTGTATTTCTAGAATCCTAGCTTTAGCGTCAGGAACGGTTGTGGCAAAATTACTGATTGATGTAAATTTTGGGTGATATCCCATAAGCGCATAAAAAGGCGAGTATTTTGAGGAGGTATGCGCTGAATTATTATAGGCGAATTCTGCCAGTGGTAACAGCCTTTTCCAATCATTTTGCTGAAGTTAATGTAACATCGAAGGTACTGTTCAAGAATTTGATTTATTCGTTCTGTCTGGCCGTCAGTTTCCGGGTGAAACAAGCTTGATAATTTTATCTTGACTTTAAGTAATTTAAAAATCCTTTTATAAAATTGCGAGGTGAATTGTGACCCTCTATCCGACACTATGTCTTCAGGGAAACCATATTTGCTAAATATGTTTTCTATCATTAAGTCTACAGTTTCTTTTGAATCTGGAAGCTTTCTCAGGGGTATAAATCTAGACATTTTGGTGAATCTATCTATAATTACAAGAATTGTAGTATAACCATCTGACGGTGGCAGTTCCACTATAAAGTCTAATGAAATAGACGACCAAGGTTTGTTTGAAATCGGCAACGGGTGTAGTAAACCGTGCTTTCTGTGCCTTTTAGTCTTAGTTCTGGAGCACGTATCACATGATCCAATATATTCTTTGATGAATTTTCTCATATTTGGGAACCAATGAAACCTAGATACCAGCTCCAATGTTTTTTTAATCCCTGTGTGACCAGCTAGCTGAGAATCGTGATAGGTTCTAATGGTTTCTTGCCTTAATAACTCCGGTATATAACTTCGGTCTTTAAAAAATAGAATTCCATTAACGAGTTTTAATTGGGTATTGGAATTTATTTTGCCAATAAGATCCTTAGCAGCTGTATCATTAGCAGTAGCGGACCTTATCTGATTTTCAGTTAAACTGTTGCTTATTATTGCGTTTAGGAAGTGAAATGGCTGCAGAATAGTGTTGGATTTGCTGAATCCGGTTTTATATTCGGGCTTTCTGGATAAAGCATCCGGCTTTCCTCCAAGCTTTCCTGGTCTATAAGATATGATGAAATCATATTTAGAAAATAGCAAGGACCATCTGGCATGCCTTCTATTCAGGGTTTTTGCATCCTTAAAGTACTCCAGGTTTTTGTGATCTGTGAGGACTGTGAATCTGTGACTTGATCCTTCTAAGTACTGTCTCCATTCCTTGAGTGCGATAACGATAGCTAATAATTCCTTGTCGTACACATCATAGTTAATTTCTGCAGGCTGAAATTTCCTGGAGAGATACGCTATTGGCTGGAGTTCTCCATCGTCATTCTTTTGGGATAAGATAGCTCCCATAGCGAAATCGGAGGCATCGGTTTCGAAAATATATTCTTTTTCCGGGTTGGCGTATTTCAGGACCGGTGATTCCGTAAGTAAGGTTTTTATTTGATCGAAAGATGTTTGACACTCGATTTTCCAGTTAAAAGCTACGTCTTTTTTTAGCAAGTGTGTCAGAGGCGTCGAGAGGACAGACATATTAGGAATAAATTTCCTATAGTAATTAACGAAACCTAGAAATGTTTGGATATCCTTTACGGTTTTTGGAACCTCCCAGTCTTTGACATTTTTAATCTTTTCAGGATCTGTCTTGACACCTTCATCAGAAATTATATGACCCAAAAAGTCAACTTGGCTTTGATTGAAGAGGCATTTTTTCAGTTTGCAATACAATTTATTTTCCTGTAGTTTTTTCAAGACGTTTGTGACGTGTGTAATATGTTCTGTAGTATTCTCCGAGTATATTAAAATGTCATCGAGATATGCAATCGCGTAATCATCTAATACCTCTCTTAGGACGTCGTTAACGAAGTGATGGAACGTGGCCGGAGCGTTTGTGAGGCCAAAAGGCATAACTTGATATTCGAAATGGCCGTAACGACATCTAAAAGCCGTTTTCCATTCGTCTCCAGGTTTAATTCGTACCAGGTTGTACGCGCCCCTAAGGTCCAATTTTGTAAATATTTTAGCTTTGCTGAGGCGGTCAAATGAATCGTCTATGCGTGGCAATGGGTATCTGTTTTTAACCGTAATGTTATTAAGTTTCCGATAATCAACGCATGGACGAAGAGAACCGTCCTTTTTACTTACAAACATTATCGGTGAACCTGCGGGTGACTTTGACGGTCTAATGAACCCTGAATTTAAATTTTCGTCTATATATTCTTTTAAAGTCTTCAGTTCGGACTGTGATAACGAATATATGGGCCCCCATGATGGTTGAGAGTTTGGAATCAAATCGATAGGGCAGTCGTAGGGTCTATGAGGTGCCAAACTTAAAGCGAGCTCTTTATTGAATACCGATTCGTAGTTTCTATATTCGTGTGGAATTCCTTGTATGTGTGTATTTATGGAACAGATGGTTTCAGGTATAATACAGTTTTCCATGCAGATAAATGATTCGAATTTTATTCTTTTATTGTGCCAGTCTATTGTCGGGTTATGCGATTTTAGCCACGGTAGACCTAGTATAATAGCTACGTTCGGAGAATTAATCGGATATAAATCTAATTTGTTTTTATGATTAGAGTTGAATACTACTTCAACTTGTTTGTATTTAGTACTTATTGGCTTTTCTAGTAGTGATGAGCCGTCAATGGTTTCTAATGTTATGTTAAAATTCAGATCTTCATCCAGAAGACCGTGGGACTTGGCGAATGTTTTGTCTATGAAATTTTCGGATGCACCCGAATCGATTAGACAAGTTGTAGGTACGAAAGTTTTTAAAAGTTCAGAATATAACTTTATTTGGAAAACAAATCTGTTATAATTAGAAAAAATGGATAAACTATAGAAGTTGGTACTCAGCAGTAACTTTAGTTCTACTGTTGAGCAGGTTCTTTTCCCGGAGTATACTTCTTTGTAAACTTGCTGACTATGTGACCAGGCTCTCCGCAATACATACAGAGACCATTCTCGAATCTCCGAGTTTTTTCTTCGGCTGTCAACGGGCCTCTCGGGCGAGGAGCAATGGAATCAATCTCCATTGGAACTGGGGCTTCTGGTTTCATAAATGGGTTGTGATTTGTATTATGTGGTCTTCTAGGGAATTTATCTCCAAATGGGTTCTGGTTTTTGTATACTGGCCGATCACGAAGGAAAATATTTCTGTTTGAGAGTCGGTTGTCTACTAAAAGTGCAGAGTCGATGCAGTCTTCCAATCTGTCGAGTATCTCTGCCACCATTAGATAAGACATTACATTATCGTTAAGACCTCTCAGAAATTGGTCAACTAATGCTAACTGATCATAGCCGGAGTCTCTTGCTAGGGTTCTGAATTCGGATACGTATTCGATTACAGTCCTTGATCCCTGGCGGCATTTTCGAAGCATTCCTCTGGCATTGATAGCGACGTTTGGATCAGAGAAGTTTCTTCTGAATTGGACCATTAAGGTTTCATAACTTTGTAAGCAGGGGTCATTATCCTGTACAATAGATGTAAACCATATCATTGCTGACCCTAGCAGATGGGTTCCCGGGAAAATTATCTTGTCCTTGTCGAGAGTGAATGAATCGCTTTTTGTCCAGAAATACAGCTGTATACTAGATGTGAAGGCTAAGAAGTTCTGTGGGGTTCCGTCAAATTTTTGTGGGTCTGGCAGCTTAACTTTTCCAGAAAAACATGACTCGCTATTTTCAGAGTCGTTGCTAGAGAACATCTGGATTCCAGGTGGTGCGAATGACCTTTCTTGATCCATTTCTATTGGTTGTCGAAATATATCTGATGCTTGGTTCATAATTGTACTGGACTGGCTTATAGCTTGATATGGTAATTAGTTCTTTTTGTTAACTAATTTTTGGAAGCTTTTCAAACTGTAAGTGCTAAGATAATTTGGATTGTTTATTGGTAGTTTAATGGAATAGTATTAAAAAAAGAAGAAGAAATAAAGGACTAAGGACTAGGACTAAGGCAAGAACTGAAACTAGGGAACTATAACGAGAATACGTGTTGAAAAGCTTAGCCTTTCCATGAGGTCGGCTAAGCTTCTATTTATATGTTTTTTTAGGTATTAGTTTATTTGGGTGGTTTGTTATATAGAAATGCTGTTGGGATTGTCTATATAACAATGTAGTGTAGAGTCTTCCATATCATTGGCCGATAGGACAATAGGAATTGTGCTCATTACACTTTTTCATATCTCAAATATTTGGATAAGAGTGACATACTGCATTAAAGCTTTACATGAATACTATTTCTTTGAACTATAGTATATATCCACTAGCGACTCATCTCACAAAGCTATGATAAGATCCGACTCCACTCTCTGCGGAATAAATTAGGCCCTGGTTCAAGCAAAAAAAAACCATTGGATAATAATACATCCATAGTATTATGGTTATCATTGGTATCAAAGCTTAAGAGTATTCTGAATTATTTTTTTCTACTATAATGAGATCACTATCCGTTTATATCGGCGCTATTGTAGCTCGTTAAAGGCTAAAAAACCTTCAAAAGGATCCGGAAAATAACGAAAAACTAACTCATCTTTATAATCCGATAAAAATCTGATGATTGTTCAAGAGTTGTAGGGCTTCGAGATTTCCAGCAAGCCAAAAGCAATGAACTAAGAGCCAATCTCATTTCTCAAATACCAGAGTAATTCGACAAAAAAATGATATGTAATGCAATAAAACTGTTAATGATCTGGCCTTATGTTCCGAAAATACATCCGAAGCCTGTAATAAGACCATTTATTCCCACTAAAATTTTCTTGAAAGCGCTCACACTCGCAATATGGGGCCATATTTGAAACAAAACAGGGGCTTCAAGTAGATATTTTGAAAGATTTCTTGAAATGAACATGGTAAAAGTTGAAATTCAGCCGATGGGTACTAAAAATAGTGGAGAGGGGGTTCAAAATCCTTTCCGAAACTTCAATTTTTTCAGAATATAGATAGAGTTTTTGGCAGATAATATCTAGATTCTGGAACGGCTCCCGTTTTTTCGGGCGTCTTTCAAAGCTAGAGAATTTTTGGAGACTAAACGCTCCACAGATAACGTCTAATCTAAATCGATACAAATTATGACCGATGCTAGATGCCAAAAAAATGAAGACAGAATAATTAATCACCCTCTTATTCAAATGAAAAATCGAGAGGAACAAACCGCAGCGTAAAGAATTTTACAGCTAGCTGATCAAGATTACCAATAAAAATGGAGACCCACAAACTGTTCATGGGTGTACTTTCAATGAAGCTCCTGATACCTTCAGTTCTGTGTCCTTAAATTCAAACTTTTATTGAACCTAAATATGTTCAATATGATTCTTGGACAAGTTTATATCGTTTATAGCAATGGTAACTTATATATCTACCTAAACGGAGGATCTTAAGATTTTTTTAGGGATCAAGAAAGTATTTCTAATCATTTCATAATATTATGCATCAAGCTATTGGACCTTAAAATAAATTTCAATGTCTAAAAATTATAAAAAAGCCGTCCCAGTCTATCGCCCATCTTGGATTGGTGATAAATACAAGGGATATGTCAGTCAAGGTACCGTCTAAAAATATCAAATAATCCGAGTATATGTCAAAAGATTATTTGATATTTCCCAAAGTACACTGAGGCACCTATTGTGTTTCTTTGGTAAGTCTGGTGATTTATAAAGAAAATAATTCTTGAAAATAAATCCGGAATTTGTTGAATTCATAGATTCTCGAAACAAGTTTCGGGGAATTTTTATGGACCATAACCCTTAGTGTGAAATATTGATATATCGGCTGAGGAGGTATTCATATACTATAAGCTGAAAATGACGACTCTTTTGCATATAAACTCAATAGTGTGATGTTTCGACCTTTTTTAGTTTACTAAGATATCAATAACACCATCACTTAATTAAAGAATTTTAGAAAAAAATACACGATATTTTTGACAATAATATCGATTTTAATTACGCCACATTTCCTAAAGAACAAAGCCTGTTCAAAATTAGCCTACGATCTGTCTGTAATAAATGTAGTAGACACACTGAGAATACTAAAGACCCAAGTATAACTATCTCTACCCCAAGAGACACTCGCAATTCTGGATTCACAGTTTGGTTCACAAGACGTAGATATATTTTATTCGAGCCAGAACTAAAAATTGGATAATTAATACAGCTGGTTCTAGGATATCACCACGATAGCATAGAATTCATTAATCTAAAGATTATTTGTTTTTAATTATCTGTAAGATTTCCTAATCTGGGGTCCGATATCTCTGGATAACCATAAGATAATCACAGGTACGTTTGATGATGGGACTAGTAATTATAAAGTGAAATTTAGCGATATTTATCCAGGATTTTACCACTCTCATTGTCTCCTAACCACTTTTACTCCAAGCGAAAAATCACGACTCTAAGAATACTAGAACTGTGAGTTGACCTTTAAAAATATCTGCGGTGTTTTCTTAAAACATAAGGACTCAAATATTGAGCCTTAGATTATATAGTTTCAAACAGACTACACGCCTCAAATCAATCAAGGTAAAATTTTATCCAGCAGTGCGTTTTAACTGATGAAATATACACTATAGAGAAGCTAATATTAGTCTTGATAGAAGCAAAAAAATATGCCCTGTTGATATTTTATGAGAAGCCTTCAGTGATAGTTGGGCATCTAATGCTTTTTGAGTTAATGTATAAATTAGATTTCAATTAAATTAGGCTTTTCATAGGGCTAAATATTGACATAGCTACGGTTCTAGAATTATTTGAGGAAGAGGGGAATGTAGCAGTGATCGCTTCCAAGTAACTAAATACCAAAAATCTCTGAAAGCCAGCAAAAATACGTAGGGTTGACAATCTATGAAGAGGTATAGATAAAAGAGAGCTATGGATAATTGAATTAGCACTAAAGGTATAATTATTAGTTTACCTGGTGTAAAATCCCGCAGTGATCAGCTTTTAAATAGACCCGAAGCTATGCTTTCTAATTTTCAATAGAGTCATTGAAAAAATGATGTGTTCAACTTCTGTTCAACATCAAATAAAGAACTATCTTTGTGAAAAGTAAATATAATCTTACAATTTATAAAGGATAAAAACTATCATATATCAGTGAAAAATATCAAGAGATACACCCACCAGATATTCGACTTAATTTGGCGCTACAAACGTAACTTTATACAGAGACAAAGATAAATGAGCCATATTAGCTGGAAAAGCAGGGATATCATCATTAGATATTGTACCATACGAATTTTGGTCGTGATATGCTATCAATGATACGTGGTAGCGATTCATAATTAATTCTTAGAATGATTTGACAGAGTTTGAACTGATTTAGAATTAACTTGATATTTCTCCTCTATCAACGATAATTTTTGAATTAATTGGTCTCTTTAAGATCTCGATTAATTCGATCAAAAAATTACGCCTTTCAGAAATTCCAAACAAAGGATGAATATCGTATCAGTTAAAGCTTATTTACATGACCATTGTATTTTTTATTAAGTTCTATTTGTTGAATTGGATTATCGCTTTAATTTATTCATTTCAAAGCGAAATTTTTTTTATATAAAATGAAATTATATATATTTATAATTAACAATGTGCAATTTTATACAATGTTAAAATATTAAAATGTTTTACTATATACTATAAAATTATTTCTTGATAAAGAATCACCCATATATCTTCAGACAGTTAATTTTGTTATTTTCAAAAAAAAAAAGGTTTCTTGTTGGTGTGGGGTGAGTTAAAATCTAATTTTGAATCTACACCTTCTTCACTGAAAGTTCGTCTTATTATTAACCAGTTTATTGACGATACACATAATTTCAATTCTTCTCCCTAAAATATCTAAACAATCGAGATTTTATCTAGGGAGAAAAGGTAAAGAAAGTCTGATTTTGACTTTCTTTTTTCTTTTTTTTTGAATCAAGTTACGAATAAAAACGTAAAAGGTGATCTAGAAGAATATGAGCAATCAATTAATATATTATATTTATATTAAAATAAAACGTTGAGAGAATATCAAATGTGACTTTTTTTTCAACAAAAAAAAGATGGGTAAGGTGGTTGGAAGGGTTCTGAAAGTCTAGTAGCAAAAAAAAGTAAAGGAGGAAATTCAAAATCTTTTTAATCCACGGATGTATATGTAAACGGCGACAAAAATGAAACCAAGACAAACACCAACGATACCAAAGAACCAAGCCAAATCCTCACGGTCTTGGCCAGGGACTCTAACGTTCATACCAAAGAGACCACCTAATATCACGAAAGGCATGGATATGACACCGATAATTGCGAGGTTGTTGGCGAGTTTGCTGATACCCTCAGAAGTTTTAGCTAAATCGATGGATATTTTGCCCATATGATTAGAGTGAGTTCTGGCCAAAATAAGTTCAGATTGCGAGCAAACGGTCAATAGATAGTTAATGTGGTCAGAAACGTCAGAGTATGACCATACAACTTCTTTAAACGAGTGTATGTTATTTTTCAAGAATTGGATTTCTGAGGGAAATTTCAAGCTTTCTTGGGTCGAAGGAATAGGTATAGCAGTATTTGAGTTTTGCGTTCGCTCTCGTTCAGAGTTGGTGTTATTGTCGAGATTATTATTAGGAGTATTATTAATGTATGGGCTCTTTATAGAAGGATCGCTGTCATCATTTTTTGAGTTTAATTTTCCAGCCAGATCGATGAAGCGGTCTTCGAAATAGTGAATTTTTTTATTAAGTTCTCTAACAAGGGCTTTAATAGTGTTAGGCTTTCCTTGGGAAATTCTAAATAGCGACAAGATTCTGCGTCTTGCAGTTCCTAATTTAAGGAGCATATCATTATGTTCTCTTTTAGATAAAAGAAGTACTAACTCATCAATAGAGTCGACTTCGATCTCAATGTGCCTTGCGATAGGGCCAATATCGTCAGTGATTAAATCGATGAGTGCGTATGTGATGTAACTTGTTGTTAGGTAGTGATGATTACCAGAGGCGGTTAAATTGTGCAATCTTTTAATGGCGCCATGGGGATAAGAGGTGTTTAGCTCGGTGTGAAAGGAAAGAATGCAGGAGTTCTTTACTAGGATAAAGAACGGTGAAGATTGGGCGATACTGGCGTTATCTTCAAGTTTATCATTTTCGATGGCGAGATAAGTAATAAATATATAATCGCCAAAAACGTCAACTTTATCGTGAGCAGTTTCAGGGGATGAGATATCTTCAACAGTCAAGGGGTGAATATAGAAAATTTTAGACAGAATTTCTAGTTCAGCGATAGTTGGATTAGTTATATCCAGCCAGAAAAATGAGTTAAAGTTAATAGATGTTTGAGGTACTGAGGAGGAATCAGCAGCTTTTATTAAATCTAGATGAGCAATTTATAAAGGAGAATCGAGTGTTAAAGGATGAAAGTATCAAAAAGCGGGTGTTAAAATTTAATAAAATTGTATAATTAAATGAAGAGGAGGGAAGGGGGGGGGGGAAGAGTACCTGAGTTTATTTTCTTTTGTTGAGCAATCTGTTCGAAATTAAGGTTCTTTTTGACGCCATTGATGAGGTCAGCGATGGAGTAATTGTTGTCAGACATGGAGCTTAAACAGTTTCCGTAAACTGAATCGAATTTTGTAGAGTAGAACATTATTCTTTCGTTAAAATTTGATTCGTATGTTGTTGGGGTGCTTCTAATGGAGGTAGAATCAGTAGAATCAAGCTTGAAGTTGTTGTAAACTTTTCCTTTAACTGGTTTTGGGGAAGCGCTCAATTGAGGAAACAAGTCAGGATCCGAAAAGATGGAGTTTAGGGAGCTAAAGTCACATTCTTGGTCTATAAAGGGTTTTGAAGATTTGGACAAGGGGTTGAAAGTTTCTTGCTTTTCAAGCTCGCGCAGATTCTTGAAGCTGTATTTATAAAAAGTTAAAAGGAGAAAAGATTAAGAAAGGAGCTTTTAATAAAAACAAGAAGGTTTGGTATGAGTGAAGTGGGTACCTTGTAAGCGGTCTGAAAACGGGGCTATTGTTGAGCTGATTTCGTTGGTTAAAGGGGTCGTTTCTTTCAAAAAGGTCGTCGTCGGCTGAGTCCTTTGGGGCAGACAAAGGGACCAATCTTCCTTCTATATCAACGCCGCCGAGATATGATTCGTTTTCAAAGTCGCTGGCAATAGAGAATAGCTTTTTTTCTTTATCCATTTTTTCTAAAGCAAAACAAGTTTAAGGGGGAGATAGTAGGAAAGAGAAGGAAGAGTAGGGGATAAGAGCGAAAGCTTGTTCCATTTATTCAAGAGGCGGAGTGATATCGATAATAGCAGCGATAAGAAGGGAGTAGCTAATATTGAAGGATACTAAATAAAAACAAAATGGAAATAAATTAGAATAAAGATAAACTTTCTGTTGTCTTGATAGGAAAAAAATTTTATTTACTGTTAAAATTCGATATTTCATAAAAAGGAAGTATTTACTGGTAAAAAAAAAAGTATGGGCGATTGGCCAAAGAAATGAAACTTGTATTCCGGGATATGAATTGCAATTATTATTATTTGCTAATTTTCGCTCGCAAACAAGCAACGCTTTTTTTTTTTTTAAATGGCAAGTTATTGATAGTCTATTATAGATGATTTGGTCACAGTGCTTATTTATTTATTTATACAAGTTCAAAACTAAGAGTAGCAAATACATATTTCTGAGGCATGAAAGCATACTTAATAATGGCTACTCTTACAAGCATACTCACAATAAAATCATGAAATAACATGTATCAATAATATGCCAGCAAATCTATATTTATCCCATTCCCCCGATCTCCGTATAAAAATTTAATTTAATTAAAAAGTCGGCAGTTGTTCTGTTTAGTAAATATAGATGGTTTTTCATAAGGGTTGTTTTTGCGAAAGAAGATTGTACCATTTATGCCGGCACTGGTTGTGGGTTCGCGATGATACAATGTCTGCGATATCTGTCCACGATGCTAGTTTATTTTCTCTTTGCAAAGTTTCTAGTTTATCTGAAATTTCACTCCTCTTCTCTTTGTAAAGTTTAGTCGTTATCGGATACAAAACTGATATTCTTTCAAGGATCGAGTTTTGTTCTACCTCGCTGCTTTTTAAAAACTCTCCTAAAGTGTATGATACGTGGTTTTTAATGACGTTTCCACTGTAGATCCTCGATGATGGTTTCTTCAGATGGTTTCCAATACTATTCATCGCATGCACCAGCAGTGCAATTTCCTCTTTTGACCAGTTGCCCCGTTTCTGATTTTGCAAGCTGCTCTCCACTTTTTCAACCACCAGCACTTCTCGCCACTTTTTATTGATTACCTTGATTCTATCTTTACTGCTTCCCTTAAAATTCGCACTCTTGCTTTTAAGTATCTCCAGAATATTCAGATTTTCCGAATTGCTCAATATCTTCGAGCGAACGCTATCATTACTCCTCCCTGAATTCAGCAGCCGTGCAATATCCGCATACTGTTTATTCTCGTATAAACTAAAATTGTTTCTAATAATCTCCTCCAACCTACTAGTTTCCTCTTTCGACCAACGCCCATCGACGCTCTTCTTTTGCATCAACTTCGAGTATCTATGGTACACTACGCAATATGTCCGATTGTTACCGAGATACTTGACCGCTTTAGCCCATTTCTTCCCATAGTTTTTCACAAACTCCAAAAGCTTCTCATCCTCCTCTTTGCTCCAGTACCGTCTAATCGATTTTTTGTTCTTCAATAACTCGATGTCTCCCGATTTAGCTGCTGGATTGAAATCCTCGGTTTTAAATACATTGTTTTTTGGTGTTATAGATTCTAATCCTTGCCCCTCAGATAAAAGAACTGTTGTAATGTGTATGCTCCTGGACCTATATCCAAGATTGTTCTTATATATACCTAACTCGTTATTATTTGATTTTATTGTAGCTGGACCATGCTTGAAGCTCTTCAGACTGCGAAAAATCGCAGATAAAATATACCCTGTATTTTTACTCGATGTAGATATGCTCATTTTAATAGTATTCGGGCTTGCTATAAGCATCGGTAAGTTAAATAAGCATATAATAGATTTACGCACAATTTACCAAACTGATAGTACTAAAGACGGGAAATGAATCACGTAAATTCCTTAACAGTCAATTAGCTCTCTTTATTATTCATACTCTGAATTCAGCCTGGTTCATTACATATAAACTAAAAAAAATATATCAAATAAAATCTCAATATTATTACAGCTTTTTCGCATCAAATATCATCACAATTTCATCTTGATTTAACCAAGTTTACTTATTGGATATTAAAATAAAAATCAACGCTAATTACTGGCTATTATATCCCGAATTATTTTCAGAATTAGTTAATTAATTAGTATGTTTTTTTTAGAAATTTTATTCAATCTGTAATGGGCTTGATTCTAATTGTCATCGAATGCCAATCAGAATCCCGATTTCCCATTACATTGTAATCAAGGCAATCTAATTGTTCATAGCATACCTAAAGCTCATTAACTAAAATACAACTCTGGGTATATAAACCTGAGCTTAGCCATAAGATGTTATGGCTAAGCTTTTCAACATTAATTCCTTGTCCTAGTTTCTATCTA
>LSSN01001142.1:0-11006 GCA_001970855.1 Smittium culicis | reverse complement strand
ATAATAGATTCAGATTCATCGAACCACTTTGAAAGAACGCCGAAGTGGCCATCGACGTAGCTTTTTCCGTGGTTTTCTAAAAAATAATTTAAAAAGAAATTTTTTCTTGGAAATGACTCCGGCAGTGCTTTCATCACTGCATAGAGAAATTCACTGTTTCTAAAGTGAGGACCGGAATCGCTCCATAAGTAAATGTTTTTAAAAATAGCAAAATCGGGAGATTTCAGTAGCTTGAATAGACAGCTAAGAGCATACACAGAGTCGTGAGTGAGATTTTCGGACAAATAGTTATAGTATCTTCTCTTAATATGCCCATTAGACTTGTATACAAGGCAAAAACACAAGTCTGAAATCTGAACCCTGCTATAAAAAACATCCGAAGATTCCACCGGTCCACCACCAATCTTAAAATTTTCTTTGAAATCATAAATTAGAATACATGAATCATTACCTAAATTCCCTTCTAAACTGGTGAATCGTCCCCTCTGTTCGTCGACCAACATTTTGTGATCCTTAAAATCTTGGTACGTCTTCATAAGTTTTCGCGCGCTCTCTGATTATATTCCATGACTTGAAACTGCCAATCGGTACATCTTTTCAACCTTTGATCCTGCAACACACACCTTACACATATCTGTTCTTTTGGTCGGTTTTTTGAAATTATTTGAGTAGAAATTGTAGAAAGAACTCAATCTCAATTCCAAAATCGAGTTTTCCTTTAATAGCTTGTGGTATATATAGCTCTTTTTCTGGGTTAAATATATCACCGGAGTTCAGAGACCGGTGCTATCTTCACCGAAGCTTCTTGCTGTTATAGAAAATAGCTGATAGTAGCAGTTGAGATATGATTTTACTAAATCAACGACGGTTTGACCAACGACAGATCTTGATTTAGGAATTTTTCTGTGGTAAATATCCAAATTAAAGTGATCTTTGATATCTTTTTGATTCTTAGTATTGAACTGAGTTGTTTAAAATTCAAACCTGAAGATACTAAGCCGAGAAGGCAAAAATTATGAAGATACAAGTGATAGGATGGTCGATTTCTGATACCTGCAAGTTAATAAAATTGAGTGGAGCTGGCTGATATTGATAATGATGTTTTTAGTTATATTGTTAGATAATGAAAATATATCATTTTCAATAGACCGCCCTAACCTTGAATTGATTAGACTATATTTTACAATGTATTCTATGTCTCTGTTTGATATCTTTTTACCAAAATTAATGAACGTATTATACATTTTGTTTTTCTCTATTTACTCAAAGTAATAAAAATTGGACTGAATGAAAGACCTAATAGCTTGTATCATTTTCATATTTTTTCAAAGTAATAATAATACTTAAATTTTAATAATATTTACTAAAATATCGTAAAAGCGTTTCCTGTCTTTAAAAAATTAGGAGCATTTGTATAATCGATAATTTAATTACATTTTTTGATATTTTGTGTGCGTGGGGTGATGTCAAATGGTGTATATACGCTTATATGATCTCCAATACTGATCGTATTCAAATATATATATAGTTAATTTTAATCGCAAAATTGTAATTTTTAAATATTTTATACATTATTAAAGTACTATGTAACTATAAATACATTCTTAGTACATGTTTTTTTATATTACAGCCAAATTAAGATTGAATATAGTAATTTTTAAGCCTATTGATTCTTGATAGGCATTCCAGCGCTTTTACCGGCAATCAAAATTCAATGACATCAAATATATAATTTATTTACATTTTTACATTTTTATACTTTTATACAAATTAATTTTATTGAAAGATTTTATAGATTATTGAAAAAAAAGCGAAATTTAGACTGGTATCATTTTACACACTTTCTATCTCGAATTCGAGAACCCTGGTATCAGATATTTTTTCTAATCGAATTTCGTGTGAAATACTATTTTTTTTTTACATTTTTTTTTTTGAAAAAAAAAAGTAACGCCAGCTTAGCTCGCTGTATAATGAATTTCTTTTTTTTGAATTTTTAGTTTGAATTTCGAAATTGTGAAAATTCCAATTTAATTTTAAGCGATTATAATTTTTGATTTTTTTTTCAAAAAATTTAACTTGATATTGTATGCAGTTATACTTTTCATCTGATATGTTATATCTATACGTTACATATTCATCGCTGATATGTTTATACATTTTTTTAGATACTTTAAACCAATTTTAACAGCTTTTTTATTGCATTATTTAAATACTTTAAAAATATTTGATAAAAAAAATAAATCAATAAATTCCATTTGTGATTGTTTTTATCAGAGATTTTATTTTAGCAAGTAAAATTTGTTTAGATAATTGTGGAAGTGTTATGATTTGAACGTTTCTTTGTAAACTAAAAAGTCAATAAAAATTAGCTCTTTGTAGAAAATATCGCACATAACTTCTTAGTAATTAATTATTTCAAATCTAACAAGTGTTTAAAATGAAAATAAAGTTAAAATACAAAGAATATTTACACAGCCAATCAAATGAAATCAACAACATAAATGTAATCTACTTAAAGAGAATAATAAGATCACATAAAGAAACTATAATAGTAATGATATAACCAACTCATAAAAAAAAAGAAATAAAAAATCCGCTAAAATAGAAAAGAATAAAAAGAAACAAATAAAGCGAACATGAGAACACCCGAAAAAAAATATTAAAACGTTAAAACCTTTTTTCTAAGCGTCAATTAAACGATAAAAACTTACACGCTCGTTATCTTTATTTCTATACGCACAGTATACAAATAAACAAATATTATATTACCTAAATTTTAATATATTAAATCGTACTCAAATAAATAACTTTTTAGCTATTATTTTAATTTAATTTTATATCATTTTATTAATTTCAAAAAAAAAAAAAAACCCAAAAACATTAAAAAAATAACAAAAATTTAAAGGAAAATACAATTTAACCATGACCAAAGAATCGTTCAAAAACCCACAATCTCAAACATCCTCTGAGATCATTGCTAATTCTGCTGAGTCGATAGTTCTAAAGAAAGGGAAAGCAGAAAACAAAAACCCTCCATATATTTATTTTTGCACAATAATTAGGGTTCAACTTCACTCTTGAATTTTTTTATGCCCCAGAGAGTTTATTAAACATAATTTAAAAATATACAAAAAACTACCAAAAATATTTAAAAGGTTTCAAAATTACAAAAACATAATTTCCAACCGACCCCCGCCCCTCTGCCACTCTTGTGGCACCATACCCATTGGGAATTTATCCAAAGATTCAATCTTGTGCCAACTTATAACTATTAAACAGTTATAAAATTTAACACTTTTACACCGTAACTCTTTATACCCAAAAGTTCTCTGTTTTTTAAGAGTACCTTAATTAATAATAATACAAATTGAATTTGAACACCAAATAAAAGTTGAAGCAAAAGAAAAGGAGAATAGAAAAATTTTTCGCTCTTGAAAAGAATCTTCCATTTCTAATAATGGGAAAATTTTTTGAAACACTAATTTAGAAATTTATTAGATAGAGTTGAGTACTATCTGTGGGAAATAAATTGATTAAAAAACTAATCCTAAATCTAAATAAAAAATTGGCTAAGCTTTATATTATTTTTGTCTTGTATAAATATATTTTTGACTAAAAACGATTCCATCCGATGATTTAGCTAGATAACGAAATTGCTCAATATTTATTATACCAATAAACTATTATATTTAATTCAAAAATAGACAAGTTAGCCAATAGTATAAATAAAAGTTGTTCAAGCAATCGATTAATTTGCTCTAAATTTTGAACGATTCATCGTTGATGTACTTTTGGAAAAAACGATTAATTAAAGATACCTCATTTTAAGCCCCAAATGGAATTTGAAGCCAAAAAAAAATCCATTAGAAAATGTTCCGCTCCTCAAAATAATCACCCATACATAAATCACTGCCAAATATAAATTTGGTCAAAATTTAAAATTATAGCTTTTTTGTATTAAAAAATGGAATTATAATTCTTAGAACACTATATTATACTAATCATTAATCGTAATTGGAAAACGGGAGACGTTTTTACAGCTTAATGACTAGACCGTAGATGGGGAGTTTTGGCTTTTATCTTTTGGGAGTATTGCTGCAAAACCTATTAGAAGGTATAAGCTGAGAATTAAATGAGCTATTTATAGTACTAATTTAAAATGAAGGGACCCTGAGACCACCGCAATATTTTTAAACTTATCTGGCGAATAGGGGCATAGGAATTTCCTATTGCTGAGGTTTTTTTAGCGAATGAATTATTTGAAGTTCAAGTCACACTCACTATATACGAAGCCCGGGTTTATCCAAGTTTAAAAAGATTTAATCAATCCACAATACAGACCCCTATAATATTTTCTTGGCAATTGTGTTTACTCTGTTCTTATTTCCTGAGAGAGCGCATATATAAACTCACGGTTTTATTATCGCTTTTAACTTTTGTCCTCACATATATATATATTTTCCAAATTGACAATATCCAAAATTACTTACTAAAATATCACAAATTTACTTATCTCTTTAAAAATGCTTCAAAAAATACTAGAGAGCGGCCGTAACTTGGATTTTCCCTCTATGGAAACTCTTTTAAAGATAGATAAGATGAGATTATTCGGGCAGTTAGTTTTAATTTATTATAGTGCTGGAATAATTTACTCTTTTGGAAAAGACGCTCTTATCTACGGGTTTTCCGAAACTATTTACCAATTGTATAAAAAAGCTTTATCAGTAAGGATAAAATTAAAATATTTTACTCTCTGCCTTCATTTTTTAATCTAATCATTGTTTATCTAATTCATAATAGACTTCATTCAAAGCCTTCCAAACTGTTCCAGGAACTAAATCTCTCATTGACTCCGAAGTAAACAAAATAGTGAAAGGCTTCGAGGAGAAGATGATAGATTCCGCCAGTAAGAATGGAATCGAAGACACTCTAGAATTGCCTATAATCGGATTTGATCCAGAAAAAACGATTGACATCCTTGAAAAGTATATATATTTCATTTTTACATTTATCGGAAATATTCACACTTTTTATTTTTACTGATCGATTTCGCTTAAACAATTTAACTTATAATTTCCATAATACCCAATTTACTTCCTTAAATAGACGAATGAATGAAGGTCATATAGACTGGAAATCAGGCAGAGTTTCTGGAACTGTGTACTTCGGAGGTCTTGAACACATCAATCTAATGAATAAAGCTATCGGAATATATAATATAACGAATCCTCTTCATCCTGATGTTTTCCCTGGCTTACGCAGATTGGACGCTGAGGTTGTTTCCATGGTCCTTAGAATGTTTAATTCACCTGAAGATGGCTGTGGTACAACTACTTCCGGCGGAACTGAATCTATAATCATGGCCGTTAGAGCTCACTTGGAAAAGGCTAAAAAAGAAAGAAACGTTACTAATCCAAACCTAGTAGCCCCTGTAACCATACACACTGCTTTTGATAAAGCGTGCGGGTATTTCAATATCGAGCTTATCCGAATTCCTATTGATAGTAAATCAGGAAAAGTTGATATTCGCATACTTGAAAAAGCCATAAACAAGAACACTATTATGGTAACTGTTATTTATTGCGCTTTTTAATATATCTTAATTTCTAACGCCCTTTTAAATAATGAAACTAACTTTTAATTTTTTAAACTTTCAGATTGCTGGCTCCGCAATAAACTACCCACATGGTGTCATGGATGATATTGAAGCAATGGCATCTATTGCTATGAAGAAAGGTATTGGAATGCACGTAGACTGTTGTCTAGGTAGCTTTTTAATGCCTTTCATGGAAGATGCAGGCTTTAAAATTCCAAAGTTCGATTTTAGAGTTCCAGGTGTAACCTCAATCTCTTGCGATACTCACAAAGTAAGATTGTGTTACATTATTATAGGATTTATTTATATTTTTATATCAATTTTTTACGACAATTTTCTTGTAATAATGCTGTTTTTTTTGCAAAAATTTTAAACTACACCTTTTTTTCCTACACAACAGTATGGGTTTGCGCCTAAGGGATCATCTGTGATAATGTACTCAACCAGAAAACTTCGTCATTATCAGTATTTTGTCTGTACTGAATGGCCTGGTGGTATCTATGCTTCCCCAACTATTGCTGGATCTAGGTATTTATCTTTATCTTTATTAATTGTCATCTGTTAGTTCTTTGTATACAAATGTAAATTAATCTTATGTATTATAATTCCTTAAAGGCCAGGATCTTTAATCGCTGGATGTTGGGCAGCGCTAGTTAGTATAGGGAAAGAAGGTTATATAACTAGCTGTAGAAACATTGTTAATTCTAGAATTAAAATCCAACAAGGGTAAGCTTTGTTCATTTTCAATTTCCCTCATATATGTGACTTGTATTAATATTTCTTTTGTATTCAAAAAAATAAATATATAGTATTGAATCGATTGACGAGCTTGAGATCATTGGGGAACCTATTTGCTCAGTAGTTGCATTTTCTTCTAACAGCTCAATCAATATCTACGCTATTAACGATGCAATGAAAGAGCGAGGCTGGGGATTGTCAGTATTACAACATCCTCCCGCTCTACATATTGCATGCACTGCATTGACCGTAGGAACAGAGGATGTTTTAATTCAAGACTTGAAATCTTCAATAAGCGAAGTCAAAGCTAACCCAGAAAAATATTCGAAAGGATCTGCTGCTATGTATGGAATGTCTGCATCCTTGCCTGATAAAGCACCTGTAGAAGATATTACTAAGGGGTATTTAGATAGTTTATACTCCACATAAGCGCTGAGCCTTTCCTCTTTCTACTTTTTCAATTAAAATATAGAAACATTTTGATTTTTATTTTTTAACCTTTGGAAATTAAGAATTTAAATGAGACTATGATTGAGGTTTATAAAGTATCCATGGGATTGAATTTATTTAATAAGAATTATATATAAATATTTTAATTCTATTAGTTTACTAATAATATAATATGAATTAACTATAAAAGCTAATTATTCTTTTTCAAGTTTTTCCCAAACATGTAAATTAAAGTGTCTGCGTAAATTCTGAAGAAAATCAGTGCAACCTAGATACAGAGGAAGAATCATAAATGAAATTATCAGAAAAGTAATACAATATTTGAATCAGTATAAAGTAAAAGATCAATGAATACCCATGCGACTATAGATAAAAGTGAATCGATAATGAAATTATTGTTGGGCATCGCTCCTAAAAAACAAATATAAACACTTTAAAATAATTCCTTTGAAGTAAAAGGTAAAGCGGATATATTTTTAGTCAGTACCTCTAGTAGAAACGCGGAAAATGCTACTGATAAGATCAGAAGTGATGATACTCTCTCCTCTCTTTAAACCTAAAATTATTGGATAAGAGTAAGTTTTTTTTTATTTTTATTAAATTATTTAGACAAATCAGCTTCGATAACACCAACATCAATGTCAATTGAAAATCTCTGGAATATATAATATAGTATATATATATAAGTTTTAAATGATACAAGTCATGGTAATATATTTTACGAACCCGAAACTAAAGCATCTGCACACTGTTCAGGTGTAAGTCCATCTTCGGCACCTTCCAAATCCTTTGTGATCTGAGGTTTTGTTAAATTCTATGGAATTGAAATAAATGTCGTTATAAAAAGTTCTTGTTGCTCATTAATTATTAACATATATACCTCTTGCTCTAGTCCTGGAGACAAAATTGTCCCTGGTAAATAAACGGAAACATTGATACCATATGCTAATAGCTCACTTCTAAGAGATTCAGCTAGTCCTTTAATTGCAAACTTTGTCGGTGAATACTGAGAAAATCCAATAAAGCTAAGCATGCTAAGAGTAGACCCAATAAGTATTATATTTCCGCGTATTCCGTTTTCTATCATTTTTTTTGAAGCTTCCTGTAAATTTGTAATTAAAAAATCAATAATATGAACTTATTTAATAGAGGACATACGTATGATTATTAATTTATATAAAATTAAAAGAGTATAACTGAGTAAGGTTTGTAGCTTACATGAATAGTATAAAGAGATCCAAAGTAATTCAATTGCATGCTTTTTTCGAAAACGCTTATATCTTGTTCAATAAATAAACCGGGATATGATGTTCCAGCACAAGTGAACACAGTTTCAGGTATTTGACCTTGCTCCGAAATAGATTGCTGGATAGCTTTACAGGATTCTATATAGTTCGAACAATCTGCAGAAATAATCAAAATTTTTTGGGTTTCGTTAACTCTGAAAGCCTGAATAAAACAAATCAACATACTTTTTTTTAAAAAAAATAGATTTTTGTACTTTACATGAATAAAAAGTGTTTAAAATAAAAGAAATAGCATTTATAGTGAATAATAACAAACCTCAATCTCGATCTTAGCCTCCTCCAAAATTTCTAGCTTTCTTGAAACGATAGTTACATTTGCACCCATTCCAAACATTTTTTTAGCCAATGCCTTTCCTAGGCCTGAGCTCCCACCAGTTATATAAACATGCTATCGAAAAGAAAATATAAAAATATTATATAGAGATACTATATAAATTTTATGTTTAGACAATTTACTTTTCCTGTAACTGCAAATTTTTTACTTGTAATTCTCAAGTACAGCTCGCATACTGCAGTTAAGCCTATAGCAAATGAAATGTAATTGATCCAGCTCATGGTACAATCGCCTGTATAAGATTCAATAGAAGAATGTCGAGTATTAATACACAGATTTGGTTGTGATTGTATTTAATAGTGTAATCTGGCTGTAGAAAACTATTTAAGAATTTCTATAAAGCTTGTTTAATTTGAAGAAAAAGTCGAGATTTCATTAAATTAGAATTAACCATAAGATAATCATAATTATTTAATTCGCGGAATTTATTAAAATTTATGGAGCAATAAAATATAATCTAAAGTTTCATTTAGCAAAAAAAATGAAAAAAAAAAATGCCCTGGCAGTCCACCGCTTCTATTTCATGCAAGTATTGTGACAATAAAATAAATATAGGACTACCAAGATAAAAAAAACTAAATTGTAAATAAATTTGGCCAATAATCACACGTATTTTTTCAGCAGTTAGCATTTTAAAAATATTTCACCAATAAAATATAGGTATTAAATAGAGTAAATTACAAATATAATTAATTGAGCTCTTTAGACCAAATTTTAATACACGTTATTTTTATGAGGTAAGAGATATTATGTTAATACGAATTAAATATGGACCAATTCAAGTTATTTGATGATTATCTTGTGAGTCGGTAATATGTATTTAACTTATAATAGCCCGACCAGAATACGCGCGAGACTATTTCATCTGATGGTAAACTTTTGTAAATCGTATATGTTGCTTAGATTTCTCTATCCTTCAGCATGGATACGCTAGGTTCGCTGCCTATTATTTCTGAGATCGTTCGAACGTTCCTTGAAATACTATCAACGGATAAAGGCTTAAATTTATCATTTAAGAATTTAGCCGCATACTTACTACCCACTTGCTATTGTTCAAATTTAGCTTCAGACAAAGCATAGAAGCTGAATTTCCTTTTTACATTGTATAAGATAATACCGTCGACAAAATTGTTTCTGTGTATGTGGATATTTGACAAGGCTTTTCGATCAGCTGACCAGCTCGTTTTGATTTTGGCGATACAATGACACAACGTAGAATCCCTTGGGCTATGCAGCTGTATATCATCTATTCTGTGTATGTCACTGGCTCTCAAAATACTAGTTACAGCCAAAATCGAACTTAGTTTAGCGATTAGATTCTTAACAGAGAGGTCAGCAGCGGGGAAACATTCCTTGAATACTTTTATCACAGAAAATGCCACTTATTGGTCTGAAAAATTATTTAAATAATAATATGTTTAGTTGAATGTAATGAAAACTTATTATTATTATGCGAATGGCCAGATACAATTATGTGTTACCTAATCTTTATTTAATTTCGAAAATCTTTCCTAGATACTAATACTTTAACCCTTAGAAATTTTTCAAATGTTCCAAAATGTTCGAAATTTCGTTCTCTGAAATTGAATTTCAAGAATAATCTAGAAATTTCAAGTTCAGTACTAAAATTTCTTTGAAAATGTAAGGGTTAAAAGTATGGAAATTTTTTCTTAAAGAAAAGCAAAATGAAAATAAAAGTATATAAACCGTCTGATCTTCCAGTTTTCTTGGATTCCTTACCATCGTTGAGCTAGGTTAGGGCGGAAATGGGTGGGACATAATTGTATCTGGCCATTCGCATAATAATAATAAGTTTTCATTACATTCAACTAAACATATTATTATGCTTCATTGGCCAGATACAATTATTTTGCTTCAGAGTTTAATGCATGTTTAGTCAAATTTTCCCTTGTTCTGCGAGATAACTGATAGTACGTATCAAATATTCCTCTACTTGCCCAAAATCCTTGAGTAATTACATCGTCGTATGTTGCTCCCGATGAAGTAGCACGAGTGGATCCAAGTGCTCTTGCCTTTGGTACTTTAGCGTTTGGCGGTAATGGTATAAGCTACATAAGTTTGTTAATGTGCTTGCTGATACGTTGTGCTCCAATGTTAGTACTGTGGTCCTTGAGACTCCTGATGAGATATGATATGGAATGTCCATCGAGTAAA
The DNA here is from genome assembly GCA_001970855.1 of Smittium culicis. NCBI lineage: Eukaryota > Fungi > Kickxellomycota > Harpellomycetes > Harpellales > Legeriomycetaceae > Smittium > Smittium culicis. The sequence continues at coordinate 406 of LSSN01001142.1, read as the reverse complement.
GGATGGGGTTTTACGCATGATGTAACCGCAATTCGTTGTTTGTAGGACTTATAAGTTTCAATTGGACAAAGTTTCTTGTCAGAGTGTGCATGAATTATAGAAACCTTTTCGATTGGAGTTCCATTTCGTTTCTCCTTTGGTCCTACAATGATAAACTTGATGTATTCCTTTGTCACTGATGTCTTGCTGTCATCAATCCTCTCGATGTCGCTTGGTCTGAGAAAGCCGCAGATGGCGATGAGCCAGCATAGTTTTGTTGTCAAGTCATACTTTGACATTCTGGAGTTATGCCCAAGTTTCCTGATGTGATCAATGATTGGACTGATGTCGTAAAGCGGATTGTCAAAGGATCTGATGTTCGAGGAAGATAGTTGTTTGAGATACTCTTTCATTAGTGGATCATTAC